>CM053790.1:271377460-271474960 GCA_028749045.1 Cupressus sempervirens
TATTCTTGATGATGTCACGTTGTGACATATTTGACTCAACCATTTTGGAGTCTTCGATCAGTGTGATTTTGAGATATATTTTGGTTATTAAGAACCAATGGATACTTTTGATTATCAGGGAAACCTTCAGTTGCCAATAGAGAACTGTTGTGGTAATGATTATCTATGATGTTTTTCAGTTTCTCATGGAGATTTGATGTTTATTTTATCTTTTGTGATTTTGAGATTTAAGATTCCAAGAGCTTAGGGTAGGTTATCTACTTGTAGTGATGGGATGCGGCTTGCAATGGGGGTCGAGGCCCTAAGAGGCTGCCCGGGTAACTCATTGTAAGTTTCCTTAATAAGTGAAAACATTCACACCTAATACTAACTAAATGAACCTAAAAAGATATTTTTTTTGTTCTCACCCATGCCTCAAGTGCTAGTATAGACTAGGATGGGAGTAGAGAGAACGCTTGGTTGCAACCTTGCATTCCATAGTATGCCTTGTCAGTATGAGAGGATACTAGTGGCCGCATAAGGATCAGTAGGGACCCTGGAGTCCTAAGATAATTGCTAGGGTAACTTCTACATGATTTATGTGATGACACTTGCCCACTTACAGATTAGGTTTCCTACATGTCATTGTGTGCCTTTGGGATTAGATGTCGGTTTTTTGATTGAAACCTTTGAGTTAGTATACTTTTAGGATTCCTGTACTCAGAGAGTATTTATACTTTGTGATTGTTAACCTATTTGGGACTTTAGATTATCTCCTCAACATAGTAGGAGTGGACCATTTAGGTTCCATGCGGTTAGGTGGTAGTGTTTATCAATCTCATCATTTGAGATCCATCTGAGACACCATGGCTAATGCATTCTTTGTTGGCATCTATCTTCATGGACTATGATGGTGGACATGTATCCTTACATTGATGATTTGCATATGTTAGATGATGATATCTTATGCTTTACTTTGTATGTTAGATTAATTTTTGCATATGATTTATGATTTAGAAGTGACATTCCTACTATGTTAATACCGATGATCTCTTTGATGATTTGGAATGTTATGCATGGTGGGATGGCTAGGATCCACAATGGTCTAATGATGCTTTTTACGGTTGGGAGGAATCGTGCACTTAGTTAGTTATGTTTGTTTACTTATGGTTATCTCTTATGATGATATATCATGTATGATTTGTGGATTCATTTATTCTATTGCATCAAGGATTAGATTTAGAATGATGATATACTTTATTTCACATATGTATATTCTTTCAAGCCTTTCATACCTTGTGACATGTATAGTGGATGATTGAGCAATCTGAGATGTAATCACTTAAAGGACACTTTTATATTGTTTAATTACATTGGATGTATCATTATTTATTCATGAGGATGTGATGTTAGATTATTAGTTAGTTTAGATGTAACTCAACTTTAAGAGATCCATGAAGAATATAACCAGTTATGTATGTTATGTTTACTTTCACTTGTACTTTTTTAATTGCTTCTATTATTATGTATAAGTTATAAATGGTTTTTACTTTCATGTATTTAAAAAAAATGAAAACGTTATCAAACCTAGTGAAACTTTAGGTTAATTCTTTGGATCCCTTGGTGGGGCCTTACACACACACACACACACACATGTTTTTGGAAGCAAAATTTGAAATTTGAGCAAAAGAATTGTTAAAAGTTTCAGAGGGTTTGGATTTGCATACATTAACAACTTGTCTTTGATTTTGGTAATTGTTTTGAAGTAGGGTTTGAAAATCTATTGTATAGATTTATTGAAAGATCTATCTACTTTGTATCTTCCTTAGTGCTTTTATAATACTTATTAATTTATTGTATTATTTTTTTGATAAAGAATTATGTTGTAGATTTTGAAAAGAAAAACTTATTGATCAAGAAAACTTGTTTGAGGAAAACTATAGAAGAATCTTTAAAATTATGATGACTATATTCTTTTAAAACCCTTTCTAATATAGGGAAAACTAAACTATAGAAAAATGGAAGAAAAAAACAAACTGAACAAATAGGTTTATTTATTTTTGGTTTCTAAGAGAGGAGTTACATCCAGTATCAAAGCACAAGTTTTAACATTGGGAACACTTAGAATATTGTGCACCATAAAACAAAAAGTAGTTAAACTTGCAATAAGATTTAAACAACAAGATCTATCAACAACGAGCTTCAAAAAAAATGTTGAGCAAAAAATATGGAAACATTAAACTTTTGAACTTGAAAGTTGAAAATTTATAACATTTATGTTCTAGACTTTTACTTTATGCCTCTACTTATCACCCTTATTTTTTAATGGATTTTAAGAGGTTGTTCTTGTGTTTGGGTGTTGTAAGAGTGATGGTTTCTAGATCTAGATCTGTTTTAGTAATTGTTAAAGAGATACAAGTAGGAAAATTATTGTTTTTGGTTTACTCTTAAACTAGAACCATGTTTCTCTTAGTGGATGGATATGTATATCTATATTGCTTCCGCATTACTTTTGATTAAGGCTAAAATTAGTTTTTTAAAGGGACCTGAAACCAAAAAAGTTTTACATAATAAAAAAAGTATTAAGTCCTGAAATGGAATAGTGTTTTGACTAGCAAACACACCCAAAACCAAAACTATCCTAATCTGGCAATAACCAACACTCAAAAGTAGACAACCAAGAACTAGTTAACTTCCTAGCTAAAGTAACATAGACAAAAGAAAGATCAACACAAAGAAAATCACCTTACGTAAGATCTTTGACTTTTTCTTTCAAAATCTATTGAATCCCTTTAATTTTCTCTCTAACCTTCTTTATGTTACTTTGGTCAATATGCACCTCCTTCTATTTCCTTTTTGTGCTGGAGTGCATTCTTTTTCTAGGTCCACCATCTTCGTCTTTCTTTTATGGTTCCTCCAGATCTAGTACTATGCTAATTTCCTTACCCTTGTCCATGACATTCAGAAACCTATTCAAGCTATCAACCAAAGAGTCATGTAAACCCTGAAACTTTGCAAGAATATCCTATGCACTATTGTCCATCTGGACAATCTTATTTCTCATATCTTCTAAGGCCTCCTGATTCCCTTGCTTCTCTTTCCTATTTTCCTTTGATGTTGCTTACATTTAAATAAATAGTTCATGAAACTTTGTATCATATTAAAGGTTTATTTCTTTTGGGTTCCCAAGTGTAGCATTATAGGATAAGATTGATAAAGGTCACCAAAAAGAAGTAGAGACCAGGGAAAAAAGGGATGAGTTCATACCAAGCCAATTGAAGACAATTAAGGGATGAATCAAGAAAATTGTCCAAAATAATGACAACAAAATCCATGACTCCATCTAGGAGTTATTGACTAGAAAAGGCATTGATCTTAATGTGGATTTGAGTAGCTAGGGTAAATAACATCACAAATACCCTATGGAGGCTCTGGGAAAAAGGACAAAAAGTCAAGTGGACATGCAAAATGCATCTCTTGCATACATGAAGACTAAAGAGAATCTCAAGATCACAAAGATTCAAGTAGTTAAGGCTCTTAAGAAATTGGTCTACAGTTGACCTATCTTTGTCTAGTCCTTGTGATTTTAGCTTTTTGTGTCTAGTTTTGGTCGTAGGTCTTTTGATTTCCTATTGGTTCTATTTTTGGCCAAATTGTTAGATATTATAAATGTTTATATGTTTTCCAACACAGATTTACTTTTGGACTTTATTGCTATATTTGTGTAATTTTCTAATATTTGAATTTCAAATCCGTGTAATTTTTTTACCTTAATCCAAAATAAATAAAAGGATTTAGATTCCATTAACTATATTCTAGAATTTTGTTAAAGATTTAATTATTGATTCTAAATGAACTATGTTCAATGCTATTTTATTAATCAAATTCATTAAAAAATGTAATTTATTAAATGTCCTTTTTTAATAGTTTTGATTTATATAGTTTTTCCTTTTTAATTATCTAATTTTTTTCAAAATATAATTTTAATTTGTATTGGTTAATGCTAGGGTTAACATATTAAATAAAAAATTGTAAAAAATAATATTATAAAGAATAATAAATAATTAAAATGATTAATTTAAAGATCTTAGATAATATAGAAAATGTTAAATTTCAATTTTGAGAGATATATATTTAAAATAAAATTAGATATAGGTATAATTTTAATCTATAACATTCAATTTTTATTTTTTTAAATAGAAGTGGTAAGAGTGATTAAAAAAATCTATTTATTGATAATTTAAAGTTTTACACTCATCATGGATGGAGTGAGCATACTCAAATGAAAGAAAGGAGAATAAAACTCTAATTTGTAGCCCTAATGAATAACCTAAAAACTAAGCATGATTTCAAAAAATGACACATTGCCATACAAAGTCCACCAAGAGCTAGAGAAAAGATCATTTGGGTCATAAGGAAGTCCATCCAAAGCAAGATAAGCTAATCGACAACAAGAAGATGAGCATCAACTAGACAAGATGGAGCAGAGGGATACATAGCCATACTTTCTTTGCAAACACCTTAAAGAATCATATGTTTCATCAACTTGCATACGACAAACAAAGGAGATATTGAATAGAAAATTAGGACATAAAATAATTAAGTAACAAAATAATTAAGAAAATATTTGAAATCTAATCTACAATATTAAAAAGGTGTAACAAAGCATCATTATGTACCTATACTGACAAACTAAATCACCATAATTTGAAAACAATCTACTACAAATTATCTATAAGAAAATAAAGAACAAAAAAATGTATTATTAAAAGTGGCATATACAAGTTTTATTTAACATAAAAATTAAATAGCATTTAGAAAATAAAAATTGAGTAAAGATATTAAAAAAGCAAACTATAATAAAATATTATAAATAATATTTAAGAAAAAAATTATTTTAAAAAAATATATATTCTAGATTAAAAAAAATATGAAAATTAAAAAAATATTACAATTCTAGATAAAAATTAGAAATCATAATTATAACCACCAACTAGGTAATAAATAAACCATTTCTTTATAAAGTGATATCTAACACTCATTTATCATAAACACTTAACTACTATATAAGATATTAAGATAAATAAACCAATAAAATGTTAAACTAAAAAACCACATACATAATAATAATAAATCAACCCTTTGTTTATAAAGTAGAATTTAACGATCATTCACCCTATAAAAAACAATAACAACAATATGATAAAATAAACTTTAAAAATTTATATTTTAAATTTAAATAAACAATAAATGAACCATTTGTTTATAAAGTGATATGTACGAGTCATTTATCCATTTATCCTTAACACACATGACCTAACTATTATATAATATATCAAAACAAGAGCTCTTGGAGGAGCTTGAGTCCCCACCTTTGCAATTAGTGATTCATATTTTAATAATAAATTGAAAAATCATTTAATCTTTAGACCACATGGATGTAATAGTCAAAGACATACAATGTTTTTGAAAAGAGAAGTTATAAATTTTAACAAATTTAATTTAGATTTTTAATTAATATTTTATATTTTATCTTTATAGAATAATGTGGTAACTAGCCATTGTCTAAAAATATAGAACTTAATGTAATGCATTGTAAAATCACGAGATTTGAATTAATAGATTTTTAACCAAGAAAATTTAATCTTTAGACCACATGGATGTAATAGTCAAAGACATACAATGTTTTTGAAAAGAGAAGTTATAAATTTTAACAAATTTAATTTAGATTTTTAATTAATATTTTATATTTTATCTTTATAGAATAATGTGGTAACTAGCCATTGTCTAAAAATATAGAACTTAATGTAATGCATTGTAAAATCACGAGATTTGAATTAATAGATTTTTAACCAAGAAAATTTAAGATTTTTAGAACTTTATTACATAAGTTAAATTTAGAAATTAATCATTTTTAATTTTTTTAATTAATATATACTAAAGTCTATATATATAAAGCAATACAACTTTTAATAACAATAGTATATTTGAATATAAAATCAAATTTAATAATTTACAATGATTATTGATTTATATAAAACAAATTTTAAAAATAATTTAAAATATGTTAACATTTTTTAAAACTATTATGGAAAATAAAAATTGTGATAATTAATATTGATTAGACATAATTTTTGTTATGGAAGATAAAAACATTACTTTTTTGAAAATCTAATGAACTTGTGACAAATGTGGAAAAGATAAAGTTGTAATTAATAATGAACTTGTCACAAATATGGAAAAGATAAAGTTGTAATTAATGAATTCATTAATGCATGTTGGAAAATATTTGTATTTTTGTTGGAGAAAATTGAATTTTCTCCCTAGGAAAATATTCATTGGCCAATTGCAAAAATGGATTTTTGTTTTCATAAATACTTTTAAAAATATACAAGCATATAAGTTTAGATATAATTTTAGGCATAGAACAATTGTTTCCTTAAAAAAATTAATAGATGAGGGGTGAAAAAAATAAAAAGCTAAATATTTAAAAAATGTACATAAACATAAAAAATTGGCCATATTTGTTTTTCTCGTGGTTTTATAGAAATACTTAATGAATCCTTTTAAATACTATTTGTCTTACTCACAAAGAGATATCACTCCCATTTATTGCACTACCCATTGATAACACACTGTATGTCTTTGGAATATTAGTGAAACATATTATATCTTACGATTAAATACTACTTATTAGTTCCTGGCAAGGTAGGAATACTTATGCATTCATGTCAATCCAAATATGGCATTAACACTAACCAATCAAATCCAAGAATTTAAAAGATTATACGAGATTTCAAATGTTTATATCTTTTTCTAATTTTTCATTATTTTATAAATTACATTTTTCATCCATTCTATTGGTCCATACTATTTTTGGTGGGGGAGAAAATTAATTTTCTTCAAAAAAAAATACAAATATTTTCTAACATCTTTATCTTGCATTAATGAATGTATTAATTATAACTTTATCTTTTCCACATTTGTGACAAGTTGATAAGATTTTATTTTTTCAGTCATTTTATGTTCCACCTCACACAACATGTCTAATCAATATTAATTATCACAATCTATTAATTTTTTTTTTATTTCTTATTTTAATTGTATTTATTATTAGTTTTACATTGATGTTTAGTTTTTACTATTTGATATAACTTGTTCCTAAAACTTCATATAATGCATAAATTCAAATTATATATATATATATATATATATATATATATATATATATATATATATATATATATATATATATATATATATATATATATATATATATATAATATATATATATATATATATATATATATAATGTCTTTTTAATATAACTTTAATATGTTATATCTTTGTATTTGGATTTCTAATTTTTCTAAAACTTTTCTTTTTAATAAAGTAGTTAAATTATTACTATTATTTTACTTTTAAAAAAATAAATTAAACAATATTATTTTTTAATTATATTTTATAATAGTGTTTGTAATATGTATAATTGATAAGTGTTACAATTTTTAAATTGTATTATTGATTATTATTATTATTATTTATTTAAACAATTTATCATTTAGTTTAAATACATTTAAAACTTAAATATATATTTTTTAATATCGAATTAATAATTATGTTTTATATCCAAAAAAAAATAAAGAAATAACTACAAAATAGAAATAATTTAATTCTAATATATATATAAATTATTATTAGGTTTTTATAAACTATGTATTAAAATTAAATAATTATATTTTATTTCTTATTTATTACATCATATTTATTCATCAGTATCAAATTTATATGTATTACATCTATTTATTATTTACAAATGTACATATTAAATTATATAAATATTATTTCATAATTAAAAATTACTTAATTTTATGAAAAGTTTGGAAATACAAAACATTAAATAGTGAACCTGCTCTAATTATGTAAAATTAAACAATTAGTTTTACTTATAAAATATTTTTATATTTCAATACCTTTCATTTTTTCTTATAGAAATGTGAGTTTTAATATAAAAATTAAATTCTTAATGTCATTAATTAAAATATAATATATTTTAATTCTTTATCATAACCATGATTTTATTTTCACTATTTGTTTTCTTAAGAAAAATAATTATATTTAATTCTCTCTCACACACATGCAACTTATATTTCTATCACTCTATCTTACTATCTTATCTCTCTTCCTCTTCCTCCTCTATATTATCTATCCTTTTTTCCTCTACATATATGTCTATGTTGTTATTGTTGTATACTACTATTTAGCTCTATCTATATCTCTATCCTACTTCTTGTCCAGTGCTAATGATTAAAAATAGTGTGAGTTCCATTTGATAATCAAGATGAGAATAATACATAGTTGGGGGGGTTATTCCAACTACTTATGGTTCTCTAGTAGCATGCATGGTATGCTTAAACATATAATGTGATACTCCAAATGCTTCATCACTTCTTCAAGTTCTATAATTCAAATATTGGTATGGATATCTTTCCTCATTGCACATAATTTAAGTTGTCAATTTAGAAGGTGCAAATTTGTCTAAAGCATATGTATTGATTGTAGTATGATATTAAGTACTTAGTGCCATATTGGGGACTTTGGCCTCTTATTCTTGGGCTTACATGCCCAAAGATATAATAATATAGCATGAGAACTTAACAACAAAATATGAACCATCCTATCATATCACAAGCACATTTCTAGGATAAGAATTTAACAACAAAATATGAGCAATCCTATCAGATCACAAGTGCATTTCTAGGCAAAAATTAATGCATTCATAATGTTAATTTAGATTCTTACTCATCTACACCTCTACAACCATTATGCATTAGGCAAGAATTATGACACATTGCATCTCTTGTCTATCTAGGTTATTGTGCCCAGCCATCAATGTGAGACTTGGCGTTTCCATCAAATAGTAGTGTTAAATAGCAGTATTTTATTAGGATTTGACTATGTAATATTTTCTATAAAGATCAATTATCTATATTTTAAGTGGATTATGAGGTTTAATAGTTAATTAGAAATTGACTATGTAATATTTTCAATAAAGATCAATTATGTATATCTTTAGCAGATTATGATGTTTAATAGTTACATCGATAGTAAAGTTGACATTGAATAATTGAAGGCCTAACAAATAACAAAATAAAAACTTGCATATATTGGTCATGATTATTTCTAACATGAAAATGTACATGCATAGATTGAAGTTTTATTACTTAATCTTTAAGTGTATAGATTATATTTGATAGGAAACTTTGGTTTGAAGATTTTTTTTTTCCTTAAAAAAAATATTATTTCCATAATTTTTTTGTGTATAATACTAATATATAATGTACTTTATTAAGAAATTATAAATTTGTAAATTTTTCAAAGTTAAGTATATTTAAAAATATAGTTTAATTTATTAAAACTAAAAGAAGTCTTATCGAAAGTTTTCATTTACCAAAATACACTTTAGTTATGCTTTCTTATTTTTTATTCATTATTTTTAAAATATTATTACATGATTTTAAAAATAACAAATTAACCTAAAATATATGTTTATTATTTTTAGAAAATTTGATATTGATTTTGATTTTTTTAAAATTATTTTCTTTTTTAAAAATAGTTAAGTCTCTTTTAAATTAATTTAGTATTTTTGAGTTTTTAAATTCGTTTATTTAATATTTTATAATTATTTTATTTTATTATTTTATTCCTATCTATATTAGATTTTTTATGTGAATTTATTTTTAGATGATCATGATTTCATTAAATATAGAATATCATAAACAATATAGTCTATTTGAAATATGTTTTCAATTTATATAAATTTAAACTAAAAATCAATTATAATTTAATTTATTGACATTAAACAATATTTTTAAAAATAATTTTAACATTAATTTCTATCATCTCTTTTTTATGAGTAAAAAAATTGCAACTACTAGTTTATAATGTTACTAGGGTTGCAAAATGAAATTAGGTGGTACTTAATAATAACTTGGCATACTCTAATTCAAAAAAATGAAGGGACCAAGATAATTTAAATCATTGTATAGATCATTAATATCTAATATGAACCATGATATTATTAACAAAATTTGATAATTATTTGAGTGCAATTGATGACACTAAAAAGGGAGGGTCGTATCTCCTTTAAATTTAATAAGGTTGACATTTTTATAGTTGTGGGCATGAGCACCAAAGTTTAAAAAATGGGAAGATACAACAAGGTGGTTGATAGTGGAATCTTTTTAATAGTATCTAAGTTCTGCATAATATTTTCAAGTTGTATCATGTGATTGACATGATTGACATAGTTGAGTTGTCATCAACACTAGATAAGTTATTTCTAATGCTAATGAAATTTCATTACTTTAGAGGGAAGGTCTAGTGTTTACTATTTTTACTAGTTGCATGTCCTCAAAGATTTTAGCTATAGCTCATTACTTAGTTCGTACCTTTTACTGCTTACCTTTATTGGCAAATCCTTTCCTTTAAGGATTCCTTTAGAAAGTGCTTCCAAAATCCTTAATAAGTCTAAAATATCTTGGAAAATATTTTTTTATGTAATACCTTAACATTTCTCCATGTCTTCCTAAAGCCATTATTATTATTTAAGACATATTACCTTTTGTTTTTATACTCGTGGATACTATATTTGAAGTTGCCCATGGCTGAAAAAGTTGTTGAGGATTGTTTTAATGCATGGCAAGATTTAGGAATAAGAGATAAAAATTCCCTGCTCGAAAGAGTAAAAAATTTACCCTCAATTTCATCATGCTCATTATACAACTTCTTGTAAGGCTCAATCAAAGATGAATGTTAGTGTTTACTATGAGGACTTTTCAAATCCTATTCAAACTTAGGATAAAAATAATGGATCTTTACCTTTTTCTATTTAATAGCTATTTAATGCATGCAATTCCCACCAATAAAAATTTGTACTAAAATAAAAGATAATTTTGTTATGTCACTAATTTTTAAAATTAGATATAGTTTATCAACTGATTATAAAAGAAAGAATTGAAGTATTGACAACGCTACCATCTTAATGGTATTGATCACATTTAGAGTAAAGGTTTTAACAATTACAATAGTAAGAGACTAAGCTCCAAAAATGACTATGTATTATAATAAGAAACAAAATATCACTAAAGAGCATTAAGAAAAATATTAAATTTCTAACTGAGTTGCTTAGTCTCATCCATCATTATTGTTCTTTTGATGTTAAAATTGCTCAATCTATCTCCATAATAAGCATCTTCAATTTGGTTACAACTAGTTTCTTCCCTGTGAGAGTTGTTGTCATGGTCTTGAATGACACGTTGCTGAGGTTTCTTATCTTCAATGTTACTATAGTGTTCCTCTTATTATGGTCGTAGATTGGGAGCATTGTAATTAAGCCTTTCATTATCTTTCTCTTCTAACATAAAATTAGAGATTTAGATGTCTCCCTAAAATAATACCATATTACCATCTGTAAGCAGTGCTAGGGACCTCTCTCTTGGGACTTCTATGATGGCTATTACATATGATATTCAATATAAGATTGGGTAAATTTTAAAGAAAATCTAGCTTGAAATAGTTCCTCATTCCTTGATTCTAGATGCACCAGAGAATTTTATTATTAAGACAAACCCACAAAGAAATTAATTTTAAATCAAAGACCTCCATAAAATAGAAAGAATATCATGCCATGATAAACTAGGTTTTTGCTTCCATCTCAACCAATTTCCAAAGAAAAGAGGTGAAACTTTGCAAACAAAACTACATTCAAATAAAAGATGTTCAAAAGACTCATTACAATGATAAATGGAGCATGTGATTGACTCTTTACTAGTAGATGAAATAAAAGAACCAATTGCAAGTTTTTTTAGAATAAGAAACCACCTAAATCCTTTTTCTAGAGAATCATAATTTCTTTCACCTTGTTTCCCTATTCATGGAATGAACTTGTCTCAGTTTTAGCTCGCCAAAAGTTGTTAGATTGTTTATTCAATTGGAATGGTTTGAGATGAAATTTGAATTCATAGTTATTGAAGTGTTATTATCATATATTTTATTAATACTTACCATATAAATATCATTTCACACATAATATGAATGTTCATTTATTTCATAAAAAAAATTGCAAAAAGAAAATCACTCTCTTTGAAACTAGAATCAATTTGTAGTGACTAGGATAGGTGATTATTGATCTATTTTTGCATCATCCATACAAAAAATAGATGATGGACATCTTTCCTACAATCATTCCTATTGGGTACACCTATTTTCATAATTGACCTCATGTAGGTTTCTTTATGTTTGGTCACATATGAATGAATGCTATATGTTTTAGAGCTTGTTCACTATACTGGTAGTCTTGAGCAATCAAGCTATTATTTAAACTAACATGTTGCCACATCATTAAATCTTATAATGTCACATTTTGCTATGACTATTTTTGGGACATTTTTTTTTCTCATTGTAAGTTATGTTCCATGAATGATGTTGATCAATCCAATTAGACCAATGTAAAATGTTACTACATCTATCACCAACTCTTGGAGAATTGAAATGAGATGTAGTTTAGGAGATGAATCTCTCTCTCTCTCTCTCTCTCTCTCTCTCTCTCTCTCTCTCTCTCTCTCTCTCTCTCTCTCTCTCTCTCTCTCTCTCTCTCGCTCTCTAAAATAATTCATTATGAAAGAACTAGAAGTGGATGATCATCATGAATCTTTTAAGGAAATCTACAAAAGAAATTAAACTCAACCCAATATTGAAAACACATATTTTCTTTAATAACAAGAAATGGTTAGGTTGCTATCTTGCACTTGTGTAGTTGGCCATCTAAAAGGGAATTAATTTCATGATAAATGGAGAAAAATAAAAAATATGTTACAACATAGGAAAAAAATAAAGACAAACTACCACTACAAATAAAATAATACCCTTTGTAGCACACATAAGATCTACTTCTATTTAGATTCATTTATAGAAAAATTTCTCATCGTATGAGCTACATGATTTTTGGGTTCAACTAATCAATTCTCCATATTTTTTGGTTTCTAACATATACTAACTATATGGATGCTTAAAATGGTCAGTTACAACTAATGGTTGAGATATTAAATCTTACCAATACTCCCCATTGATTTAGACCTCATACTATTTCATATAGAAATTCATTAACTCTTTAAAATATTATATCTCCTTTAAAAAATTTCTAACATATATAACTATATATAATATCTTTATGAATCCTTGTCCTTGTTTGATATCACCAAACTTGATGATGCATTTTTCTTTGTCCAACTAGTAAAATTACTCTTTAAAACCTTTATGTTGGATCTCCTACAAACATATCTTCTATGGACATCTTACTAGACAATGAATATTTGTAGTTTAACAAAATATTCATCATACCTATAAGCTTCTAGCATCTTGATCTATAACTTCACCCCCTACCCTTTTTTCATAGAGTAATTTTTTGATGCTTTATTCCAAAATGCTTTACAAATATGCATCAATATAAATCGCAACATCTATACTTCTTATGTCCTTTCATGCTACAATGTGAAAATTGCACAATTTTCATTCATTGATTTGATTTTCTTAAGTTGGGATCAATATTTTGACTACCTATCATATACCAAAGCCCTTCATACATTTTCCTCATTATTCATACTCAATCATATTTTTCATTCCTTGTTCAAACTTGTATATATTTTTATACCTTTGACAACTATTATTTTTATAATCTTTAAATCGTCATCAAAATAACTAGTAACTTTTTCATCACACTCCTTATAAATTTTTTTAGCAAAACCACATTTAGCAAATAATGAATTGAAATTCTCTGAATCAGATGAAACATCATGAACTAAAGACATTGACTTTAAAACAATCATTGTGTTCTTTTAACTTTCTCATTTCCATTATTTGAATAATGTTTTATTCTTTTAAATTTGATATTATGTTCTTGCATAAATTATTCTCCTCTTTCGATTATTAAATAATCATTTTTTCTAAAATTTCATTCTTTTTTTCATTATCATCAGCCACTTTATATTTGATTTTAATTCTTCAATTTTTAATGTTATTTAATTAATTTTTTAATCTATTAATTTTAGATAGATATTTATATCTTTATTTCCAAACCTCTTTTACATTAATTAGCAATAAAAAATTGCATCCTTTAACATTTATAAATTCTTCTTCCAAATTATCCTTTTCAATCTTTATTCTTTTTCTGACCTTTCACAATTTAAACAAGGCCTAAACACAACTCTAGTCCCTGCCTTAGGTAGTAATATGGAATAGAGGATATATGGACGAGGGCAATGGAATTTTCTTAATTAACAAATCAAAGTCAATTATAATTTTGGATAAGTATAAACTAAAAGGTGTGAGATGAATATAAATAAAGGTATTATGATGTGTATGAAATTAGAGACACTTCACATGAAATAATGCAAATATTATGATATGTATGATATTAGGGAGTGTTGATACAAATATCATGAAGGAGAAATGGGCATGGACACCCTCAGACACCCTCGGTTATGAGCAATAGTTGGAATATAAGAATGAGATTTAATATCAATAAAAATCTATTATAATGTATCATAGCATGATCTTGTGCTAATGATGTTATCTAGAGCACTAATGTTGATCAACATAAGTTTATTATAAAGGAGAAAAAATGAACACTAATGTTTATAATAAGTCTTTTAGTGTCATATTCAGTTAAGTGGGGTTGAAGTTGAACTAGGAGATCAAAAAATTTAAGAAATGCACCTCTGATGACAAAGCTTTGATGCTAGAACAAATTCAGAAAAAGGAAACATCATTTGGATGGAAGGTTCCAAGGGTTGGACCTCTTGGGTGGATGATTACAGTGGCATATTGTACTAAGTTCTCTCTTTGATTATCTTGTTTTTGAAACTCTCATGGTCTGCGGCCATATTGACTAAGTTGTCTCTTTGTTTATCCTATTTTTGAAGCTCTTGTGGTTTGAGGCCATTCTTCTTTTTGATGTATCTTTCGAACTTTATAATTAATACAAAAAACCCTACAGAATTCATTGGATAACATAATAAGGAATTAAAATAATAATGAGTCAAACTTATTTTGTGATACAACACTAATTTATTAAGGGAATTTTTCATATATTCATTATGATGCAATTATTTTTATTCATAATCCAATAGCTACATATATGGGTATGTGTAGGATCATGGTAAACCAAACTATGCTCTTAAATGGCAATAAAAATTTAGCAAATTAGGGTTATGTCAACTTGATGTGTAATTTTCCACTTGTTATAAAATTTATATCAAAAATTTGAGAGAAAATAATTTCTAGGAATTGAATTTAGTTTCTAAACTACTAAGCCTTATCTTAAAATAAAACATTTGTCGATCAAAATTTTGAATTTTAATACAATAATACAAAACTTTTAGGACAAAAATAAGAAATAGGCATATGTCTAGCAACCTTAATCAAAATAAAATGATAATATTTTGTAATAATATTATATATATAAGAAGTTGACTCATGCCTAGATGTGACAAATATTTTTGGGTATTTTTATTCTAAATAAATAAATAAATATTTACCTTCTACTTTACTATTTTTGAAATAAAAAACTCTTGTGTCTGACCACCTTAACAAATTCAAAAATCTATCATTTTTTTTTATTTTTCCCCTTATAGTATAAGAAACATAGAATGTGATGCATCTTTTGGATTTCAAAAATATTGTACCATATGAAAGTTATAGTTATTTTTCAAGTAGTGTGTCAGTTAACATTTTATACATAGCTCCATTAGAAATTAAGTAATAATTACTTACTAAACTCACAATTTGACAAACCTTACATTTCTAGAAATCTAATAACTTTCTTAAGACACCCTTTTCATTTCATCAAATTTTGGTGAAAAAAAGTTGTGAACTACATGTTTAAAGTAAAAAACACACAAGAACATGCCAAAAACACATTTTTCAAGACCTTTTTAAAGTTGACCATATAGGGTTCCTATTGAAAGAAATAGTAAACCTTACAAAATGTACTAATTATTTTCATTTAGTATCAGGATATGTGGGAGAAAAGTTGGAATAGGTTTTGAAATGCTTTGAGGTATTTCAAAACTACATATTTTTCAAATCGCGACCTTTTGGCATGCCATGATCCTCCACATACCCATCTCCTTTATTATATATCAAATCCTATAAAATTAGTTGGATAACACATTGAAGGAATTAAAATAACTATGGCTTAAACTTAGTTTTATGACACAACACTAATTGATTGATGGCACCCACAGAACTTTCATATATTCATTACAATAAAATTCTTTAATCATGATCAAATAGATTCCTAAAAGTTACAATACATGTAGAAAGAGATACAATATACATGAGCACATCTTAAATTTACATTATATAGTAAACTTTAAAATGGGCCGCTAATGTAAAAACAAAGGCAAAACACAAAGATCAGACAATGAGATTCTTTAATCATGATCCAATATTAGCCCAGAAGTTACAATACATGTAGAAAGAGCTACAATAAATATGAGAGCATCATTTTTACATTATATAGTAAACTAAATGGGTCTCTAATGTAAAAACAAAGGCAAAGTACAAAGATTAGAAGAAGTCTCTAATGTACAAATAAAGGCAAAGCACAAAGATCAGAAGAAGTAAAATTTTTTCTTATGTTGATGCTTATGTTGCTATGGGATTTAATTATGGTAAATAATAAAATATATCATCATAAATATAGTGAATTATCATTAACTTAATAGACCAAGAGATTTATGTTTTAGGCAATTTTCCAAGTAATGATGTCTAGAAGCTAGAAGCTAGAAGTAATGTGAATTTTCTCTATTAAAAATAAATCAGTTAGAAATTGTCTACCATAATAAAAGTATGGGAAAAGTGTTATGTATCTTCTTAAAAATAAAAAGTAATATCAAAATGAAATCACTATTAGTGACATATGACCAAAAGAAATTTCTTTGAACACAACATTTGAAGATCACTTAACTATTCTAACCATTATATTCCACTTGCCATAGATTTTAGGGAGGGTAAAAATTGGATTAGCCAAAATCAACCAGCTCTATTATAGAAGGAATACAAGTAGACTTGTATATTCATATATTCATAAAAATTTGCAAATATTTCTCTCTATCACAATTTCATTTTTGGAGGATCACCTACTTATACCTTATTAAAAAATTACAACATCCTAACATTTGCACCCCTTCATACTCCTGCAGGAATTAAGAATTTCAATGATCTTATTCTTATTGATATTTGATTGAAAAGAGATTGTCAAGAAGGAGATTGTTGAAGAAGACTATGTGTTTGAATTATTGTTTTATCACTTATGTCAAACCTGCTATTTGTTGGTAAGACAATTGCTTACAAGATTCAAGTACTATCACTTAGTTGATTGATGAGGAGGATTTCATCAATAAGATATAATAAAAGCACCTAGAGGAAAGGTTGAGTTATCATTATGTAATGAAATACAAGGATTAGTTAAGACAGTAATGACATGGTGTATTGATGATCTACTTAATGTTACAAAATGGCTAGCTACACTTAGAATGTTTTAGAAGAATAAGTTAAATAAAGTTTGTCTATCAAGTTTGATCAAGTGGATAGTACATGCCGAGAAAATTTAGTGCAAGCCAAGTAGAAAGTTAGTTGGAGCCGAGTGAAAGTAGATTCTAGTAGATGTTGAGCAAGATAGTTAATGTCGATTAAATTTTAGTTGATGTCAAGTACCATTAAAATCTAGTTGATGCTAAGTGATTTTACAGTTAATGTTGAGTAACACAATATGTGCTAAGCATTAGAAGATTGATAATGTTGAGCTATTGCATTATGATAAAGATTGAAGTTCTGCCAAATATAAGCTAACAAGTTTGTTTTCTTGGAACTTGTGAACTACAAGGAAGATAAGATTGATTAGCTGGTGGCACAAAATTTGATATAAATGTTTTTTTAGGTAAATTTAAATGGATTCTAGAAGCTTCTAGAATAGAAAAGATATGGAGTAGATACATTGTATCTTACCTAATCCATCCAAAACCCTAATTTAGATGATGGATAATGAGTGTGAAAATATTCTAATTTCCTTTATATAGGAATGCGTGGTCATGAAGCAAAAGAGTTAGAGAGGTTGGTGTCATGTGCAAGAACCTAAGAAGGAGAAGGAATTATGGGTTTTTGCTTCATCAAGTGACCTAAAAGAAGAGTCTGCAATGGCATACCAAGCAAGAAGACTTAAGGAGATGAATGCTTGAAGGGTGAACAAGCTGTCATAGTTGCAAAGTATGAAAGCCAAGTAGAATTGAGAACTATATAGAGATTTGTAATCTGCAAGTGAAGTTGTAAGCTGTATCAGATCAAAGCACTAATGTTACTCTCTAACAATTGTATTAGTCTAGGGTAAATCCTTTGGATTAAGGTTGACCTAATAATCATTGGGAAATCCTTTAATAGGTTAGCATTCCAAGTGAATTGCCTAAAGTCCTCTAACAAGGCTCCCTTTTAACAAGGTGATTGAAATCCCTTAACTTGGTCACATTTAATAGCGTGTATTGTAACCTTTAATGGGATTGGCCTTTCACATGGCATCACTTCAGAAGAGTTAAAAGGAGTAGCATGTTACTGGTGGTTTTTCCCAAATTAGGTTTCCATGTTAAATCATTGTGTCAATTATGTTTATGAATGTGTTTTGTTTCATGCTTTACATTTTTGCAATTTGATTAGACAATAAAATGCAAGTTTTAACTATTTACACACACACAATGAATGCATGCATGGGTATGAATGTTTTATGGGTTCACTAAATTGTGAAAAAAAAATATTTTGTATGTCTAGACCTTGAATAACTTATTCACCCCCCATTTATTCTAAAGTAATTCCAACAATTGGTATTAGAGCCATCTTCTTAAGAGGACTAGTTTTAAGGTACTAGAAGCACAAAGATCAAGATGTCTAAAAGAGAAGTACCCAAGCTCAATAGAGATAACTTTCTTGCATGGAAAAGTTTAATGAAGCTACACCTTGAAGGACATGGAGATCATGCACAATATACCATTATAGTGGAACATGTTGATCCAATAGGAGCCCTAACTGCTGAAGATATTAAGAAGAAAAAGGAACACAATTAGGCAATGTTGGAGATTGCCTCTACTGTAAGCTATGTCGAATTTGATGATATCAAGGGTTAAAACACTACAAAGAAGATGTGTGATGCTCTAACCACCATTTATGGAGCAGAGAAAAATGTTCAAAGAGCCAAGCTGAGAGCCTCAAAGGTAAGTTTAATTATATGAGAATGAAAGAATGTAAAAATATTGCTCAATATGTTGCTAGGATAAAAGAAGTTGTTAGTGCAATAAAAGGAGCTATTGGTCATATATATTACGATACTGTGTTAAGTAAAGTCTTGAGAACATTACTTCCTATCTATGCTATTAGAGTTTTTACAATCCAAGAGTTGAGATGTATCCCAGGAAATGATCTAACCCTTGAAAGTTTGGTAGGTAGACTCACTTCTTTTGAGATATCTAACTTTAACAACTACAAACCAAAGAGTCTTGAATCTATTTTCAAAGCTAAGTTGTTATTGAAGAATTCTGAGGAGGTAAAGAAAAAGAAGAAGAAGAAAAGAAAGATAAAATATACATCCAGTGATAGTAGTAGAGATGAGGAAGACATTGAACAATTGGAAGCACTACTAGAAAGGAGATTTCACAGAGGTAAAGGAAAGTTCAAAGGTAAGTTACCCATCATTTGTTTCAATTTCAATGAAGTTGGTCATATTGCTACAAGATGTACACAGAAGAAGAACTACAAAGAAGGAAACAAGTACAAAAATAGAAGAGAAGATGACAGTAGAGATTACAAAGACATAGAAAAGAAGTACATTGCTGATGAAAATGATTCTGATGAACATGATGATGAAGTGGTATATCTTGCAATGAAGGATGAATCTAATGAGGATGAGGCAACTACACTTGTGACTTGTGTGAACAAGAATGATAGATGGATCATTGATAGTGGATGCTCACATCACATAACTAGAGAAAAAAGTAAGCTCATTGCATTAACTTGTTATGATGGAAATAGTGTAAGATTTGGTAATGATGCACCATGTTTGATAAAGGAAAAAGGGTCTATCAAGCTCACAGACAAGATTTCATGTGACAATGCTTACTATGTTGAAGGATTAAATTATAACTTGTTAAATGTGTCACAATTGAATAATATTGGATGCAAGGTTGAATTTGAAAATAAAATTGCCAAGATATATGACACAAATGGAAAGCTAATTGGAAAAGGTGATCAAACTAGAAGTAATCTATTCTATTTGGATATAGAGGATACTACTTATCTTATTGCAAAATTTGATGATGTATGGCTTTGGCACAAGAGGCTATGTCATGTTAATTTTGATAATTTGGTTAGTATCAGTAACATGAAAAGATTTCAAGGATTGCCTAAGTTGAAGAAACTTGGTAATATAGTGTAGCTAGGCAAAATGTCAGAGTCAAAATTTAAGAGTAAAGCATATACCCCTAAAGAAATATTAGAGATTGTTCATACTGGGTTGTGTGGACCAATTTAAGTGAAAAGCTACAAAGGAGATAAGTACATAATGCTATTTGTTGATGATTACTCTAGGATGATGATATTCATGTTTCTAAAATAAAAAATTAATGCTTTTCCAATGTTTAAATGGTACTTTGCAGGAGTTGAAAAAGAAAAAATAGCTAAGAGTCTGAAATGGTTGAGATCAGAAGGAGGAGGAGAATTCACTTCTGTAATGATAGAGGAATCAAAAGACAGACATCTGCACCTAGGACCCCTCCACAAAATGGAATTACTGAAAGAAGAAATAGGTCTATAATGGACTATGCCAGAACACTTATGATCGAGAAGAATGTTTCTCTAAAATACTAGAGAGAAGTTGTAAGTACTGCTGTATATACCTTGAAGTGTATACAAGTCAAGAAAGGTACCCATTCAACACCTTTTGAACTATGGTATGGATTTCCACCTAATGTAAAATACTTTAAGGTATTTGGAAGTAAGTGTTATATTCTTAAAGATGTTAGGAATGGAAAGTTTGATGCAAAAAGTGAAGAAGACCTATATTTCTTGGATACTCCACAAGAAGCAAAGACTACACGTCTTTAAATACTAACACTAACAAAATTGTGGAAAGTGCAAATGTGAATTTTGATGAATTTATAGAAGTGCATGAGGCTAAACCTATGAAAGAACAAGAATAATACAAATCATTTGCATACTTCTATGAAGGAATGCCTATTGAAGAAGATGTTGGAAATCAAGTTACAAACCAACAACAAGTCTTAGTAACTGCCAAGTCACATCATGTGAATGCCAAGTTGCATTCAGGAACACAGTTGCATTTAGATGTCGAGCTACAAAATAAAGAAAATACACATTCTAATTATGAGATCAATCTGCATAAAAGAGATGTTGAGATACGTAAGAGAAATGTACACACTGAAACTAAATTATTGTCTAGATATGCCAAAAGGCATCATCCTACTGATTAAATCATTGGAAACAAAGATGTAAGGCCAATGACAAGGAATATATTTTAGAATTGAATCATGTTTGTTAAGTATAAGGAGCCCAAAATAATGAAAGATGCATAGAAAGATGATGATTGGTACAAGGCCATGGAAGAAGAGATTCAATGGGGACAAGAATATGATTGGCACCAAGTGGATATTTAGAAACAAGCTAGACAAGAATGGTGAAGTGATAAGAAACAAAGCAAGATTAGTTTGAAAAGGATATGCACAAGAAGAAGGAATTAACTATGGTGAGACATTTTAACCTATTGCAAGAATGGAAGGAGCAAGAATTCTACTTGCTTATGTTGTATACAAAGGTTTCAAATTTTATAAGATGGATGTTAAATCTACATTTCTAAATGGCATATTAGAATAAGAAGTCTACATAGAATAGCCAGAATGATTTATTGATAATGACAATAAGAACATGGTGTGTGGACTACACAAAGCCCTATATGGATTGAAGGAAGCACCAAGAGCATGGTATGAGAGACTTCATACTTATCTTATGAAGACTAGATTTGAAAGGACTGACGACAACAATAATCTATACATGAAGACAGAGAAAGGAAAATTTATTTTTCTATTTGAAATATTTCTTGATGATATCATATTTGGAGGACAAGATGCTTTGTATAAGGACTTTGAAAATTAGATGAGGTAAGAATTTGAAATGTCTATGTTTGGAGAGGTTAAATTCTTTGTGAGATTACAAGTATATCACATGAAGTATGGAATATAAATCACTCAGTCAAAATATGTCAAAGAGATATTGAAGACATTTGAACTAGAGGATTCCAAACTAGTAAGTACACCTATGTTGATAGGACAAAAGCTATCAAAGAATGATGATTCAGCTGAGGTGAATCAGACACTATACAGATTCATGATTGGCAAATTGCAATATGTAGTATATAGCAGACCTAATATTGCATTAGTTATGGGGATAGTTGCAAGATTCTTTGCTAATCCAAGAGAGAATCACTTGATGGCTATGAACAGAATAATGAGATACTTGAAAGGAACATAAGAGTTTGGTCTATACTACAAGAAGAATGAAAAGTTTGAACTAAGAGCCTACACTAATGCTAACTAGGCTAGAAACATTGATGACAAAAAGAGCACCAGTGGAGGAGCATTTTTCTTAGGCAAGAGATTGATTATGTGGACAAGAAAGAAACAAAGTTGTACTTCCCAATCTACTGCTGGAGCAGAATATTTGCACAAACATTGTATAGATCAAATAGCTGCCCAAAGGAATGAAGGAAGAAATCATAGAACTAGTGACACTTTATTGTGAAAATACAAGTGCGATCAATATATCAAAGAATCTAGTGATGCACACAAAGATAAAGAACATTGCAATCAAGTATCACTATGTAAGAGAGATAGTTCAAGACAAAGAGGTGAAGATGGAATATGTTAACTCAAAGGAGAAAATTGTTGATATCTTCACAAAACCATTACCTAAGGATGCTTATGAGTATCTAAGAGGTAAATTAGGGGTGATACCCCTATCAAAGGCTATGTAAGCAATAGAGGGAGTGCCCTACATTAAACAAGTTGATTTTCATATAATATAAATTGATGCAGTGGATCTTACTTTAGGAACTACCTAAAACTTCAAATTAGTCACAAGCAAGGTGACAAAGGGAGAAATTGAAGAATATGCAAAAGCCTATAACTACATGTATCAAATATGCCAAGTGATTGGTATAAGTCTTTGGCATTGTTTTCAAAGAGGAAGAAATTACATTAAACTGATTATCATCACAAGAAGAGTTTTACTGATCAAGAGAAAAGTTGAGAAAGTACATCATTAGAAGATCAAGAGAAAAAAGGAAGAAATTCCTAAACTAATCTACTGACTGTTAGATTATGGTGACTAATCAGGAAAGTACTATACATAATTCATAAATTCATAAAGTACTATATAAAAAAAGCCTAGGTTTAGGGATTGTTTCATAGTTGTGATGTGAGATTGGTTCTTGCAGTAGTATTGAGTTGTAAGGGATTATGGATTATAATCAAGTTATTATCACTAGATCATAATAATATCAGACTTGCTATTTGGTAGATGTAGCCCAAGGATTCAGTAAACCACATTAAATCTTGGTGCCTTGTGTTCTTTTTTGTCTGATCTATTATTTTCTATTATTGGTTATATTTGCATGTAATTGTTATTTATGTCTGTGGTTTAATCCTAACAAGTGGTATCAGAGAAAGGTTGTGTTTTAGTTATCCTCTACAGGAAAGTCTCATGGTTGAGTGGGAACGATGGTAGACGAGGGTAAGCTGAGGGTTGATAGGTTTAATGGGCAAAAATTCAGGTTATGGAAGATGCAAATGGAAGACTATCTGTATCAGAAGAATTTATGGAATCCATTGGAAGCAAAAACCAAGAATCAGCGATCTATGTCAAATGACGAATGGGATCTTTTAGATAGAAAGGAACTTGGAAGCATTCTATTATGCCTAGCACTATCGGTGGACTTTAATATTACAAAAGCAAAGACAACAGAAGAGTTGATGAAAACCCTAGCGACACTGTATGAAAAGCCCTCCGCTTCAAACAAGGTATTTCTCATGAAGCATTTATTTAATATAAAAATGGTAGAAGGTGGATCTGTTGTAGATCATTTAAATGAGTTTAACACTATTACTAGTCAGTTATCTTTTATGGGTATAAATTTTGATAAAGAAATTAGGGCTCTCTTGATTTTGTGTTCTTTGTCTGAAAGTTGGAATGACTTGGTAATGGTTGTGAGTAATTATGTTCTTGGATCTAGTACTCTAAAATATGATGATGTGATTGGTGTTGTTTTGAGTGAGGAAACTCATAGGAAAACCTTAGGTGGATCTACATCAAGAAGTGATTTGAATGCACAAAGTAGGAGCAGAATGACTGAGAGAGGAAGTAATTCTAAAAATCATGGGAAATCAAGAGGAAAGTCAAAGGGGAGGAGGTCTCAATCAAGAGGACCAAATGACTACTAGTACTCTGGGAAACCAGGGCACAAAAATAAAGATTGTTGGAATCGAAAGAAAAATGAAGGAGATAAACTAGATGGAGACAAGGAGGAAAATGTGGTAAGTAAAAAATCTAAAAAGGATGATTTGCTTCTATCTTTAGAAAGTGTTGATGATTCATGGGTTTTAGATTATAGTGCTTCATTTTATGCTAAACCTCATAGAGATTATTTCATTGATTATGTCCAAGGGGATTTTGAATTTGTTTATTTGAGGGATAATGAACCTTGTCACATTGTTGGAAAAGGAAAAGTTAAGATTAAGTTGCAAAATGGAAATCATTGGCTAATGAGGTAAGACATGTTCCAAGGTTCAGTAGGAATTTAATTTTAATAGGGCAACTCGGTGATGAGGGTTGTGTAGTTACTTTTAATGATAAAAATTAGAAGGTTTCAAAAGGTTCCCTTGTAGTAGAAAAATGTGTGAAAGTAGTCACCTTGTATCTTTGTATAGGTCATATTGTTCCTTCTACTTTAATTTTTTCAAAGAAAAATGAATTTTTAGGAACAATTGTTGTAGTTGAGTAGGGAGAACAAATAGCTACTATAAATTTTGATATAGCACTGTGGCATAACAAACTTGGGCACATGAGTGAGAAGGGTATGAATGTACTTCATTTAAAGAAATTTTTACCAGGCCTAAAATATGTTAATATGGATTTCTATGAAAGTTGTGTGTATGGAAAAAAAAAGAGAGTGAGTTTTGTAAAGACTAGGAAGGAAAACAAAAAAGAGAAATTAGAGCTTCTGCATATAGATGCATGGGGACTAGGTCAAGGATCTTCCCTTGGTGGCTCTCATTATTATGTGACATTTATTGACGACGCAACAAGAAAAGTATAGGCTTATTTTCTTAGATAGAAATCTGATGTATTTCAAACTTTTAAGAAATGGAAATGCTTGGTTGAAAATGAGACTGGTAAGAAATTAAAATGTCTCAGATCTGATAATCGTGGTGGGTATTATAGTCATGTATTTGAAGATTATTTCTCCACTAATGGTATTCGTAGATAAAAAATTGTTCCAAGGACTCCATAGGAAAATGGAGTGGCTGAACGCATGAACAAGACTATAATGGAGCATGCAGGGAGCATAAGGTTGCATGTCAGATTTCCCTTACACATGTGGGTGGAGGTTGTTAATACTATTGTATCTTAGATTAATAGAGGTCCCTCTACTCCTTTAGGCTATGGTATTCTAGAGGAAGCATCGACTAGTAAGAAGGTGAGTTATTATTTTCTTAAAACCTTCAGTTGTGAAGTATTTTCTCACATGGATTCTAAAAATAGAACCAAGCTAGAAGCTAAGTCAAAGAAATGTGTATTTGCTGGATATGGCATTAATGAGTTTGGTTATAGGCTTTGGGATTTTAAAAATCATAAAATTGTAAGAAGTAGGGATGTCATATTCAATGAGAAATTGTTGTACAAAGATCTATTGCAGAAACATGAGAAGAAAAAAGATGATTATGTAGTGTTGGATGATACTCCAAAAGCTGATGTTCCAGCCATTCGTCATGATGTGCAACAACCACAACAACAAATGCCACACACATTGATGAATATTAGATAGTCAAGAAGGAAAATTAGACCTCCACAAAGATTTTATCTCTCTTTGTATTCTATTTTACTTATTGATGTTGGTGAACCTAAAAGTTATGATGAAGCTATGCAAGTGGATACTAAGATTTAGTGGGAGTCTGCAATGAAAGACGAAATGGACTCTTTGCTAAAGAATAAGACATAGGATTTTTGCAAGTTGCCTATAGGTAAAAGAGCTTTATAGAATAAGTGATTTTATAGGTTAAAAGAAGAGGAAGGAGGTAAGAAAAGACTTAAATTCAAGTTAGTTGTAAAATCATTTGCATAGAAAAAGGGTATTGATTTTGATGAGATCTTTTGTCCTGTTATTAAGATGACTTCTATACGTACTATTTTAAGTCTTGTAGCTACTAAAGATTTCCATTTAGAGAAGCTTAATGTTAAAACAACCTTCCTTCATGGTGATTTGGATGAAGAGATATATATGGCTCATCCATAGGGATTTGTGGTCAAAGGTAAGGAGAACTTAGTGTGCAAATTGAAGAAAACTTTATATGGATTGAAGCAAGCACCTCGGTAATGGTATCTAAATTTTGACAATTTTATGCATGAGCATAGCTATAGAAAGTTTCATTCATATCATTGTGTTTATTTTAAGAGGTTGGATGATGATAGCTAAATTATTTTATGTTTATATGTTGATGATATGCTTGTAGCTAGGTCTAACATGGATCATATTAAGGGGCTGAAATGCCAGTTAGCACATGCATTTGCTATGAAGGATTTGGGGGTAGAAAAAAAATTCCTTGGCATATAGATTTGCAGAGATAGGAAGAACAGAATATTGACACTATCTTGGGCCGATTATGTTGAGAAGGTGTTGCAACGTTTCTCCATGGAGAATGCTAAAGTTGTTAGCACACCTTTACCTGGTCATTTGAAGTTGACTAAGGAGATGTGTCCTAAGACACAAGAAGAGGAGGATAAGATGTCCAAGGTACCCTATGCTTCAGTTGTAGGAAGTTTGATGTATGTTATGGTATGTACCAAGTAAAATATTGCACATGCAGTGGGAGTTGTTAGCAGGTATATGAGTCATCCAGGAATTGAGCATTGGAATGCAATCAAATGGATTCTTAGATATTTGACAGGAACATCCATAAGTGTTTACACTTTGGGGGCTCTACTACTAAATTACAGGGCTATGTTGACTTAGATTTGGTAGGGGATATATATACTAGGTGGAGTACTATAGGTTATGTCTTTACTATTGGTGGGGTAGCTGTGAGCTGGGTTTCTAGGTTACAAAAGATTAATGCTCTATCCACTATAGAGGCAGAGTATTTTTCTACTACAGAGGTAGCGAAGGAGATGATATAGCTTTAGTTCTTCATGGAAGAATTGGGACATCCTCAGTAGGATAATTATTTGTTCACAAATAGTCAGAGTGCCATTCATCTTGCAAAGAATTTAGCTCTACATTCAAAGACCAAACACATATAGTTGCAGTACCATTTTGTTTGGTCAGTTTTGTAGGCTGGATAGTTAAAGCTGGAGAAGATACATACAAATGACAATCCCATAGATATGTTGACAAAGGTAGTAACAAGGGAGAAGTTGAACTCCTCTTCAGCTTCGGTTGGTCTTCTAGATTGAACATGAATACAATAATAATAGATTCCGAGATGGTTTGATCCACTGGGAGCCTTATGGAGTAGCAACATAGCTACATGATCAATCTCCAAGTGGGAGATTGTTAGATTGTGGTGACTGATCAAGAAAGTATTGTACATACTTCATAAATTCTTTGGAGTTTGGGGCATTGCCCCCAAAAAAAAAAGTTGGGCACTATTTTATCGAGATTTTGGGCTGACATGTAATTATTAATTAGAACCCTAAAACAATAAAAATACTTATATAAAAAGAGATTAGAGTTAGGGATTGTTTCATAGTTGTGATGCAAGATTGGTTCTTGTGACAATATTGAGCAGTAAGGGATTACAAATTGTAATCAGGTTATTATCACTAGATCATAATAATATCGGACTTGTTTTTTGGTGGACGTAGCCCAGGGATTGGGTGAACCATGTTAAATCTTGGTGCCTTGTGTTCTTTTTTATGTGATCTATTATTTTTTGTTATTGGTTATATTTGCATGTAATTGTTATTTTTGTATGTGGTTTAATCCTAACACTAATCTGAGAGGGAGAAAATGTTAGAGCAAGAAAGAAAGAGGGGGAAATCCTAATCTACCTAGTAAGAGGGAGATACAAGAAGGAACTTAGAGGGAGTTAAGGAAGAGATTTTGTAACCTAATAAGAAGATTGAAGTTGTTGAAACAGGAATACAAGTTATTTCTTTGGTAGTGCCTTACTATCTTAACCTAGTTAGTTTGGTTGAATAAGATGTTCATCATTTGATTGATATAGGTTAATCAGTTTGGTTTTCCATCAATGCCAAAGAGGGAGATTATTGATATCTAATTGAAAAGAGATTATTAAGAAGGAGATTATTGAAGAAGACTATGTATTTCAATCATTGTTTTGTCACTAATGTCAAACCTACTATTTACTAGTGAGACAATTACTTACAAGATTCAAGTACTATCACTTAGTTGATTGATGAGGAGGATTTGATTAATAAGATGTAACAAAAGAACCTAGAGGAAAGGTTGAGTTATGATTATGTAATGAAGTACAAGGATCAGTTAAGAAAGTGATGACATGATGTATTGATGATCTACTTAAGGTTACAAAATGGTTAGGTACACTTCGAAAGTTTTAGAAGAATAAGTTAAATAAAGTTTGTGTGCCAAGCTTGACTGAGTTGATAGTAGGTGCCGAGAAAAGTTAGTGAAAGTTGAGAAAAAAGATAGTTGGAGCCGAGTGAAAGAAAATTCTAGTAGATGTCGAGCAAGATAGTTGATGTCGATCAAATTTTAGTTGATGCCAAGCACTAGTAAAATCTAGTTGATGTCAAGTAACACAGTATGCATCGAGCATCAAAAGATTGATATTGTTGAGCTGCTACATTATGATAAAGATCAAAGATTGACCAAATTTAAGCTGACAAGTTTTTTTTCTTCGAAATTTTGAACCAGGAGGAAGGTAAGATTGATGAGTTGGTTGCACATAATTTAATATAAAATAGTTTTAGGTGAATTCAAATGGATTCTAGGAGAAGTTTCTAGAATAGACAAGATATGAGGTAGATACATTGTATCCTACCTAATCCATCCAAAACCCTAATTTAGAAAATGGATAATGAGTGTGAAAATATTGTAATTTCCTTTATATAAGAATGCCTAGTGATGGAGAAAAAGAGTTAGAGAGGGTGGTGTCATCAGCGAGAACCTAAGAAGGAGAAAGAATTAAGGTTTTTTGCTTCATCAAGGGAACCAAGAGAAGAGTCTACAATGGCATACCAAGTAAGAAGGCTTAAGGAGATGAATGCTTGAAGGGTGAACAAGTTGTTAGAGCTACAAAGTATGAAAGCCAAGTAGAATTGCGGATTGAACAGAGATCTGTAATTTGCAAGTGACATTGTAAGTTGTATCAAATCAAAGCTCTAAGTTCAAAACCCAAACTTCTGTCACTTTTTTGTGAAGGAAAAGACAAACAAAAGTACAATTGTTCACCTTCAATGATATAAAATTGGTATTATTATTTAGAATTTTAAAATGAAGTAAACTAATGAAATGTGTAGAAATTGATCAAGTTTAGGATTATAATTTTCAACAATTATTTGGATTAATAATGGATATATTTTCATAATTTTTATAGATGATTTTTTAGTTGCTAAAATGTTCTAGAAATTAGGGGTCTAGTTCCTGCCACAAAATTATATGGAAATAAGCTTATTTCCCTTTGATCTTGGACTATGTTATAGATAGCATATATATGTAGAACATTCAAAAATAAAAATTATCTTTAGACTTATATTTCGACTTTTATAATCATTCAAAGTTCAACTTTCTTGAAATTGATAGTTTTTATCTCCCACCACATTTTCAAAACAAATCTATTCTAACCAAAATAAAAATTATACATTCTAGAAGAGAACTCTCTCCTCTAGAATGTCATATAAGTTTTAAATTTTTATGATATGATTTACTATTTTTTTCTTTCTCAAAATTGATATCTTTTTGTGTGTTAAAATATGTGCTTGTAGAATTATTTAATTATGATATACTATATCTAGTTAAAACATTATAAACTCTATATGAGAATATTCGACATTGAGCTCTATAAAATGGTTTTTATAAGTTATTAAAAATATATCATAAAAAAATGTAAGAGTTATTGAAATGTCATTTTTTGAAATAATTATATTTCTTTAGTAGTTGGATACAAACTAGTATAAAATATTAATTTAATAGATATTTTCAATTGGAAAAGTGTGATACCATATATAACTTAGCTAGAATAAATTTATATAGATCATTTCTTTGAAAAAAAAATTTATTTTTAGATAGAAATACTCAAATTCAATTGTTCTGATTAGTCAGCCTAAAAGGTGACAAAGCTTTGTAGTTTTACCCTATACTATTACTCTCTAACAATTGTTCAATCTAGGGTAAACACTTTGGATTAAGGTTGACGTAATAGTCATTGGAAAATCCTTTAACAAGGTGTCATTCCAAGTGAATGGCCTAAAGTCCTCTAACAAGGCTCACTTTTAATAGGGTGATTGAAATCCCTTAACCAAGTCACATTTAACAGTGTGTATTGTAACCTTTAACAGGGCTGGCTTTTCATAGGGCGTCACTTCAAAAGAGTAAAAAGGAGTAGCATGTTATTGGTGGATTTTTCCAAATTGGGTTTCCATGTTAAATCATTTTGTCAAATGTGTTGTATTTCATGCTTTACATTTTTGCAATTTGATTAGACAATAACTTACAAGTTTTAAGTATTGACATATATAATGACTGCATGCATGGGTATGAATGTTTTATGGGTTTGCTGAATTGTGAAAAAGTTTTATTTTGTACATCTGGACCTTGAATAACTGATTCACCCCCTCACACTTAGTTATTCTAAAGTAATTCCAACAATTTTTTGTCCTGATTTCACTTAGGAAGTAATTAGTGTGTCATATATGTAATATCTAGTGAACATCTCTAAAAACATGACCACATTAGTTAGACTTGGGTAGGAAAAATTACAAACAAAGATGCAGATGACAATTTAAATTTGTTGTAGAGTGCTCAATGCATGATCATTTCTTTTCAAAACATTGAAATTGAACACAAAACAAATTAACCTAAAAGTTTGGAAAAACCCATAAATGCATCATAAATGAACTTATAAGATTCAAGACACAAGTAGTCAGATGAGTCTACAAAAACTTAGCTGATTTTAACTTGAAATTTTTTTGGGTACTTTGGCTAGGGAACAACGACATGTAGGAAATGGCTTCCATATTGTAGTCATCAGGTAAAGAAAGTTTTCTCATTAATTTCCCGACTCTATACTCCACAAGTTTTCGTGTTCTCAACTTGAACTTGGTAGTTCATAGAAACAAAAAAAATAAAAAAATGAACAATTTGAATTTTGACTTTTAAAACTTAAATCTTACCATGAAGAATGATGAAATGATAATGAAAAAGAATAATATTTTTGAATTTTACTACTTAAATCTATCTGCTCTATCATCATATGAATGACTATGTTGCTCTTCAAAACCAAAATGTAGTGTAAAGTAGAAATTCCAAACTATGTTGGGAAACTTAGAGGGGTTTCAAGAGGCAAAGACTTAGAGATTAAGAATCCCCAAAAAATAGTAGTAGCTGGTTTCATGGTGTACCCTAGTTATAATACCAAATTTTAGTGTTCTCCTGCCTTAACTACAGGGACTAATAAATGTTCCATAACACTTTACCATTACCAATATGGTTAGTTTCTTAAAATTTGTAGCTCTCTCAAAATATAAATGCAATGGAAGAGAGAGAAAAAAATGCCTTAAATATACAAAAGCCTAAACAAATTTCTTAACGAATTTAAATTCAATATGAGTACCTAAAGCTTCCCAATTGAAAATGAACAACACCCATTTGATTGGCATGAAGATTATCTAGGTATGTGCTAGGTAAGGTTGGTATTTTGGACTAATTTCACAAGTGAATCGGGTGCAAAAATTGGAAATTGACTCCCAAAGGAGTTAAACATTCTTAGTCAAGTACACCTTCTCATTAGAGATGACATAGGTCTCCATGCTTATATTGGTGAGCTTAAAAGAAAGCTTAAATGTCTCATCTACTCATGTCTCACCCAAGAAACAAGAAAATAGTGCCAAAGGGGCAAAGCCACCTAAATTGTCTGTATCCTTGCTTCAAATTGCAAATGGATTGAAGAAACATGTCCATATGAATAGGCTCTACATAAGGAAAAAAAAAGTGTAATGTTGGATGTGAACCCTAGTTGTGTTGATGATGAAATTGGCATTATTTATAATTCTAACAACGGTGGAAGCTACACAAACATCAATGTTGTACATTTTCTTGATCAATCTAAAGAGTTGTCCCTATATTTTTTATGGCTTCCATTGCATACTCAACCTAGTATAAATTCTCTTCTAGTGATAAAATTGTTGCTCTTTTATTGTACCTCCACCACATCTTCCACAAATGAAACATTCAAGGATTTTTTAGTTTCTTTCCTATTTGTGAAAACAAATCTAACTACAATGTAAATTCAATCAACAACTATACGAGACATTAGAATTTTCTAGGGTTTTACTTCTCCTTGATTAAATTTAGATATGAATCAAGTAAATACCACATTAACCAAATATTAAAATACATGTGATAGTTCTAAAGTTTTTTCCTTGTTTCCAAATGAAAATAGGAAACAATTACGCAATTTGCAGCTAAAATCAAGGATCATGGAACAAAGAAGCATTTTTTAGAGTGTTTGTATTTCCATTCAAATAAATCAACTTAAAGCAATCCAAAATCGGGAAAGAGAATAAAAATGAGAATACTCTGTATTGTTTCTTCTTTCCAAAAAAAAAACTAAATTGAAAGGAACTACCTTTAAAACCAATAAATACTACAAATGCATATTCTTTATAGAAATTGTTTGAGTTTTGTGCTTTTAAATAAGATTGTAAATTAAGGTTCATGAATGTTGCAAGAGAAACTTCTCATGCATGGAAATAAAACTGAAAGCATCAAATGTAATATACTTGCTCTCCTAAAACCACATATCAAATGCAAATTGTTGAAGTAAAAAAATCATTGTTCACTTTATCTAACTTATAGATAAGCATGAAGGAAAAAGTCAAACAATTAAAAACCAAGTGACACAATCAATAGGACAAGTTTGAATCTTTGCAAATGCAATGTGTATGAAGTTCACACCAAGACTATGATAGAGAATGGAATGTTGAAGCCAAAGACCATGTTCATCCACAACAAGCATAGATGAATTGAAAAGGAATAGAAGACATTTTTTAATACACCTATTACCAAATAAATTGTGTTCATGCATAATGCCACATGAGTGCATCTATAGATGACATGTTTCCAGCCTCTTCATAGGGCCACACTCCCATCATCACCAAGGATGATAGACAACTTCCATCTTCCCTAACATTCTATTGTCCAAATGGACAATTCTAAGGACTACCTAAATTTATGTCAATGTTTTGTGCCAAATTTTAAAAACATGCTGAGAAAAGTTCATTTGGTGAATAATAAAATAGGAAATCTAAAAATAGAAATTCAATTTAATTAATAAAATTCTACAAACCATACCGTATAATGAATATTGAATGCCTTTTACTATTATTGAGATAGAGACTAATGTGAAATAGAGCCTTGAAAACTTTAGTCCCCATCTTATATGATAGGGACTAATAATAATAACAATTTATCTCACCTTGTCCTTATTTTAGAAACTTCACATACATTAAAATGTCTTCATCATGAATATAATTAATCATGCTTCAATCAATTATTATTGTATCCTTTCAGGTTCCCATTAAATTGTAACATGTGATGCTTTCTATGTCTATGCTATCTTCTATTCTTAATATGTGATATCTTCTAACACAACAATACTTCCTTTACAACTTCATAATAAACTCTTAAAATATTCAAACCTACAATGATTTTCTCTTGACATTTTCATCCTTCAATCTCATTAGATCTACCAATGCTCTTTTTGAACAATAGCCAAAAAATTTACCACAGGCGTAGAAAAAAATTTCATGTCTTTCAACAATATCAACATTCTCATTAGCCTATTTTCTAGCTTCAAATTGTTGACTATAGTCAATAGGAATAAATGCATAATCCTTGGTGTCTACAAAATAAAATCACACCTCTATTCCTCCCTTCACTCAAAATGTTGACTTCAATAAATATACTGAGCAATTCTATTTTATTTCACTATGTTCTTCATAAACAATGATCTTCATAGATTATACAGTGCACACAATATGCATAATGCTACACCATTTTCTTTTTTCTTGACCTCCATTGTGATATCCTTCATAAATATGGCTCCCTTTCCAGCAACCTTCAACTTTCTTTATGAAACGGTCAAGTAATCTTCATTTTTTTCCTCTAGCATAATCTAGAATAAAATGTCCTAAAATCTCGAATAATTTTTGAACAACAATGTGTTGAAATTTTAAAATTAAAATATTGTTTTTGAATTAATAGCACCCAAAATAAGGGGACTGGCCCATAACAGAAAACTAGTCAACTACCAGTGGATTAACATCAAAACAAAACTAACCCCTATTGCCACTAGAAACAAAAAAAAAAGATTCACAAGCATAATTATGAGAGTATCAGCAGGCTTAAACAAAATTCTTGTAATCAAATATAAGAGTGTAAAGAAAAATAATAACAAAGGCATAACAACCTTGCAAACTAATAAGTCTGGTAACCAATAGATTAACAACATTAAAAAGAAAGAGGAGGGAGCCCTTAAGATGTCTTGGCCTCTGTCCTCCCCAAAAGGATGTTCGTCAAGTCTTATACCAAGAAGTCAAATAGCATCTTAGAGTCCTCCTTAGGTAGGTCCCCATCGGCATCCTTGAGCAGGCACAGAGCGGTAGCTACCACATGTGTCACTTTAACCATGAACTTGGTTAGTAGGTGCATTCTCTGCTCCAGTGCACAAATTCTCTCCCATGCCTCATTCCTAGCCTTATTCTAAGCACCCAAGTGGCCTTTAGTAAAAGTCCTTGTTGCCTACACAAATAGGGGGTTAGTAATATTTTTAGAAATAACCTTAATAGGGGAGGAGATCATTATGAGGGAAGGCATCCTATCCATCATATTAAGGAACTGATCCTTTGTTAGGTCCATACACCCCAGCTCAACCGTTGCCAAAACATGTGACACATCCTTATTCTCCTTTTTCTCACCTCAATCTAACCTAGAGGAGTTTGAATCCTCATCCTCCCCCTCCTCCATACTTCCCACCCAAAAGTTAACCAATTTTTCTTTCATCCTCTATTTGGGGCAGCTTGAATCCTCTCAATTTGACTCCTCCTCCTATGAGGCTCCCTCCTTCAACTTCCTCTTAGCATGGGATTTTGATAACCTCCCTGACCTCCTCCTACCCCCTCTTGTCTCATCCTTCGACTCCACCACCACCTTCTCCTTCCCTTTATCCTGCCTCCCTCTCCTCCCCATGTGGGATGGATTCACCGAGGACCCACTTGGTGAAGGTTGTGGGGCAGGGGCTCTAGGACCCGTAATCCTAAGGGGAACAATTTGGGGCCATGTGTTTGGATGGACAAGAATGTCAATTTCCACAATCCAAGGGAGGGCTAGGATGAGGTGGAATTGGTGAAACCTAAAAATTAAACCCTGGTGTAAAACTATGAAATTAACCCCCTTTTTATTTTTTCTTTCACATCAACAACAAAATCCTCTAAATCATGTAGCATGAAGAAAGGAAGTGAAATGAAATCACAGTGGTGAAAATGATTAAGGAGAGGAAAGTGATAGTAGTAGTAGACTCTATACCTTCCTTCTTGGGTAAGATATTTCATCAAAACCAAAAAAACCTCATTCCATGGGCCAAGAAGCTTCTCCCACATAAAACCACCTCTATGTTGAATCGGTTCTTCACCATCCTTGAAGAAACATTGCAAGCTTGCATCATCAGTCACCCTCATCACCTTATGGCATTTCCTTCCCCTCATGGGCAAGCCCATTGCCAAAGCAAGTGCCTCCTCCAAAATATGAAACGAGATACCATTTATGGTAATTCTAAAATTCTCCCAAGAGTTAACAAATTGCATAGAGAAATTCTCATCGTGTCCATTAAGTGCCTCCATAAAAGAGACAAAACCACCCTCCTTCAAGATATACCACACTAGGGGCTTCCTCATGTTTTCATCAATCATGACTAGTTGAATGCGCATCAAAGCACAAAATATATTGTTGTTTTGAGCCTCCAATGGACACCTTTTCTTAAGGACACATAGAATTTAATTTTTACAGTTTACTTTTTTTGTGGGATCTATTCTAGTTGTCCTCTCACATTCTAATGAAAGAGCAATGTCATATTCATTTATTTCTCATAGGTGATTTTGAAATTGGATTTTTGTGGGAAAGTTTTAAATTGAACAACATGTAGTCAAAAAGGAGGATTTTTTTCTAATTATCCATATAGTTAGTTTGTGAGGAGTACTAAACAAGGAAACAACTTAGACAAATATTTTGATTACAACACCAACTTTTATTTGTCTTGTTAAGAAATGATTGCTCCAAGCATTTTGTAAGAGCTCTAAGAAGCTCCAAGTTTATTGTATGTAGCTCTAGAATGTTGCAAGTTTAATTAGTTAATAACTATAAGATTTCTAGATTTATTTTATGAAGTTTTAGTTCAAATTTTTTTAATTTGTAGTTGTAAAATGTTTTCATGATTTTAATAGGAAAAATCAAGCAAGAAAACTTGCACATCACCAACTCTCTCCATTTATTAATTGTTTGATTTTGTTGTGTATTTCATTTGCTAGAAAAAATAGAGCAACAATCTTTGTTATTGCTTAGCCATTTAGGGATTCCATATTATTAACATGGTATCAAATTTATTTAGCCCTAGATCCTTGTAAGCTTGGGCATGGATTTTTTTGGGTATTAAAATTTTTTGTGTAGGAGACATGGATTGAGATGAAGGAAAGACCTATTAGCATCCAACATCAATTAATGGATAAAACTATGATACTTGGGCAAAGAAAATGAAAACCATAATATTTGCAAATGATTTGTCAGAGTTTGTGGTAAATAGATTTAATGATATGATAGACTTAGCTTAGTGCATGTGTCTCTCACAAATAGTCAAAAGACATAGTTTAAGGAGTTAAGGAGGAAGGATGTAAAATTATAAAGTTTGATTGGGCCAAACATGATAGAGATAATTTTTCATAAAATAGAAGAAGCTAACTATTCAAAGGAAGCATAAGATTTTCTTCAAACAAATATTAGAGGGGCTAATAAAGTGCATGTGGTGAAGCTATAGATCATTAAAAGAGAGTTTGAGAACCTTTAAATGACAGATAGTGAGCTTATTCTAGATTTTAGCTTAAGAGTCTCTAGTTTGATAAACTAGTTGAAATCAAATGGATAAGAATATGAGAAGTAGAGAATAGTGGAGAAACATTTAGGAAGTCTACCCAGAAAGTATGAAAATCTCATGATCACTATTGAAGAGGCAAAATACCTCACCACATTGTCTGTAAATGAGTGGATGGGTATTCTCCAAATCCATGAGCACTAGATTAATAGATTGGAAACATTTTCCAAAGAGAAAGCTAATAAAGATCAAGCCAATACAAGAGGAAAAGGGAAAAGAAGAAATGGTTTTGGTAGATGATCTAGAGGTAGAGGTCTTGGTAACTATGGGTAAAGAATTACTAGAGGAGAAAGCTTAGAATGAGTAGACAGCCAAGAGGGAGCAAGCGACTCTCATAATAGCTCTTGAGGAGGTTGTTGGAAAGAATTATTGAATTATATATTATCATTGATGATTATGCAAATGTCATTATTAACTGAGCAATATAGAGTTTGTAGTATTAACCTTGTATATGTCAGCATCAACTAAGCAATGAGGAAATGAAGACTTTCCAGTATTAATCGAGTAGTTGGTTAATGAAAGGGTACCTTCTTGAAGAATTGATTGAGTGGTCAAGCATCAAAGGAGATATGTACTAACTGAGTGGTCAAGAATCAAAGGAGATCAATATTGGCTAAGTGGTTGGGAAATGAAGAAGTCACAATGTCACCTGAGTGTTTAGTTCTAGTGTTGACCGAGTTGCAACAGATGGAAATTATAAAATGTTTTATTATTTGAGGCTAACTATTTGGATGTTTATTGATTTTTTAAAAGGGTATTCAAGTCAATTTTTCCTAGATTGTGATATATAAGAAAGGTCAAGTTGCATGAGGACAAAATGTAACAAGAAATATATGAAAGGATGAATATGTGAGAGATGGAAAAAGGAAGAGAAAGAAAGTGTGGAAGCTAAGCTAAAAAAAAATATTCTAATTAAGAAGAATCCAGAGGTCAAGCCAAAACATAGATCTGAATATATAAAGATAGGTTCTTCATAAATCAAGTCAAATTGTTGTTTCTCTCTAAGAATTGTAATAGTAAAGAAATATCTTAATAGAGTTGACTTGACAATCATTTTGTAAATCCTCTACCAAGGTGACATTTCATGATTGAAGTGTTTGAAGACCTCTAACTAGGATACACCTAATAGAGTGATCTAAACTGTCTAACAATTTCATACTTAACAGTCTATTTCATAACCTATAATAGGGTTGACTACTAATAGGGCTTACTTTAGAAGAGTGAACAATATTATAACTAGTTGTAAGGTGATTTTTCCTTAATTGGGTTCCCATGTTAAATCTTTGTGTCATTGATGTTCATGTTATTTACTTATGCTTTATGTTTCTACAACTAAGTGCTTAAAGGATAATTTTTTTTAATAAATCTTAAGATTTTTTTGTTAACCAAACATTAATATTATTACAGTGTTAACCAAGCTATCCAATTTTGCATGATTAGTGAATTTTTGTATTGACATCTAAGGGAAAAAGATTTGTTTTTGTGGTGACTAATTCACCCCTCCCCTCTTAGTTACTCCTCTTACATTTCCAAAAGTTGGCATCAGAGTAGTTGTTGCTTGCAAGAAAAGTTTTTAAAGACCTAAGCTAAAGATCAATATGTCTTACAAAAGGGATATCCCCAAAATTAATAGAGGAAACTATTCAGCATGGTAGGAGTTGATGAAGCTTCATATATCAAGCATTAGTGATGTTGGTGTATTCTACCTAGAGAACAAATGTGTGCCAATACCTAAGCTTATGACTATGGAGAAAATAAAATAAGAAAAGGATCACAATATTAGGCTAATTGACATTGCATTCTCTTTGAACTATTCTAAGTTTGATGAAGTCAAGGATTGTCCTACTACATTTGACATGTGGGAAAAGATAAAGAAAGTCTTTGGAGGTGAAAAAAATGTTCAAAGAGCTAAGGAAAATTTTTTAAGAGGAAATCTTGATCGATTAAAAATGAAATAAGGTGACAACATTGCTCAATACAGTGTAAAGATCAAAGATTGTTTAAGTGCAATCAAAGTTGTAGGAGGTAAAATTGATGATGAGACAATAATAAAAAAGGTACTGAGACCTCTACTTCCTATTTATGCAATTATATTTTCAACTATTCAAGAGATGAGATGCAATCTAGCACATGACTTAACTCTACATACTCTTGTGGGAAGATTGATTGCTTTTGAGTTGGATAACTTTGATAATTATGCTCCTTCTTCTAAAAATCTTGAATATGCATTCAAAGCTAAAATAACAGTTGGTCAAAAAGAAGCAAACTCAAAAGGAAAAGAAGTTGAAAATGAACAAGAAGGAGAAGGAGAAGAAGAATGAAGATCTTGAAGTCATTGAAGCTCTCCTAGCAAAAAGGGAAGCAAGAGGAAAAAGAAAATTCAGAAGAAAGATTCCATTGATTTTTTTCTCATGTGAAGAAGTTGGTCACATTTCTGCAAGGTGTCCAAACAAAGGAGATAAATATGAAAAGAAGGTCAACAACTTCAAAGGATACAAGGACTAAAAAGGAAAAGGTAAGAAATCATGTTACATTGCAAAAGATTATGATAGTGATGATGATGAACATGAAGTAGTTTTTATTTTTGTTATAGATAAATCTAATGATGAGGAAAATTATAAGATGGAACTTATCTCTCATGTTATCAAATGTGACACATGTATCATAGATAGTGGTTGTTCTCATCACATGACTGGTGATAAAAAAAATTTAAACATTTGGAACACTATGATAATGAAAGTGTTATATTTAGAAACAACAAACCATGTTATATAAAGGGAAAAGGAATAATAGCATTAACTAATGAAATAAAACATGATAATGCCTATTTGGTTAAAGTATTAAGACATAATCTACTCAGTGTAGTAAACTTGAACAATATAGGATACAAATTTGAATTCATGGATAGAAAAGCTAAATTGCTAGATGGAAAATGAAAACTAGTTGGAACTAGCAATTGGACAAAAGGAAATTTATTTTACGTAGATCTCAATGAAAGTCCTTATTTGTTATCTCAAGTTGAAGAAAGTTATCTATGGAATAGAAGAATGTGTCATGTTAACTTTGATAACCTAATCACCATAGGAAAGAACAACAGAGTAAGAGGCATACCTTATCTAAAGAAACCTGAGGTAGGCATGTACAACTAATGTCAAGTTGGGAAAATGAGTAAAAGAATTTTAAAAAGGAAGTCCTGCAATTCTAAAGAAGTTTTTGATCTATTTAACAAAGCTCTTTGTTGGCCAATTGGTGTAGAAAGTTTTTGATTAAGAAAAATAGGTTTTATAGGGATCCTAAAATCCAAAAGTTCTTACATAACAAAGGGTTGCAAATTAACAAAACAAGCCTAGCAACAGAATGACAACCAACAAAAAGGCCAAAATGAAAAGTAAACAAAAAGCCAAAAAGAAAGAGACATATAGAGACAGAAAAAACCAAAGAAGGAACTTGAAAATTTTTCACTTACTACTTTGCCTTTGCTTTCAAGGTCTTGGATAGTCTTTGCCGCTTCATAGGGTCTCTGATTCTCCTCTACGATGAGCTCCTAGTTCTTCTCAAAGGTTCCATTTAAGTGGCTTTTTTTATGTCTGTTATGTTGTCCTCTTCCATCCTATCTTCATGATTGTCCTTCCCATCCTTCTCCACAAGAAACCCCCTAACTTTCAGCTTACCACCAAGACTAATAATGTTTTGATTGAGAGAATTCATAATAGTGAGCATCTAAATAGCCATGTTGTGGGAAAAAGTCTCTAGATTTTACATTCATTTTTCAACCAACCTAATTTGATCCCTCTTTTCTATCAGGTTCCCTTGCTCATTCCTCTTTCCCTAGCTTTCTATCTATCCCATTCTATCTTTTGCATCCTCTAACTTGTGAAAAAGCCATTGAATAGATCAAAAGTCATCAATCATACTATTTTTTGCATTGTTGAGAAAATTCATACCCACCTCCCTTGGATTGTCTATGATGGCCACTAGCGCTGGTTCTATTAGTTCCTCAAATTGGATCTTGCCCTCTTTTTCTTCAAGGATTTGGGGATTCATAACTTCTCTCACAATCCCCATTTTTGAAGTTCTGGCATTGAAGTTTTTCCAAACCATATGCCTAAATTTTATTACAATCTCACCACTTCCCTCCTCCATTTTCTCCTTTTCTTGCTCTTGTGGGGAATGGGAAGGGGAGGGAACACAAAGATCTCCAGACCCATATCATTTTTCCCCTCAAGGGGCATGTCCTCCTCTTTATTCTTCCTCTACTTCTTTCTAGGTTACTACCTGACTCTTCTCTAGTCTCAAAATCCACTCCCTTATTCTCCTCATTCATGTCCATGTCTTCTCCTTCCTCATTTTACTCTCCTTGACCCCTAAGGCTTTTCTTGCAATTAGGTTTACTTGGAGTAGTAGTATCCTTGTCTCTTCCCCTAGTTTTCTTCCCTGAAAAATGATATTCTTGCTCCTCCTTTGAGCTTAAGCTCTGGATTTTGTTCATGTCTAAGGAGAAATTGGAGCTCTGTGTCTCCTTAGAAGCAACCACATCATGAGACAGGTATTTTCTCTTAGATTGAGCTTTAAAATATTCATAGAGAAAAAGAAGTAAACCCTCATGTAACACAAGGTTAGCACTAGGTTTTTTTTCTTATACACCAAAATATTCTTGTTCATTGAAGAATACAGATAAAAAGGAAAAGAAACCTTAGGCCCATAACAAAAATGATTGAGCAAAACAATATGATGGGTCCTAACCCTATGAAACCTTATGTCTAGAAAAATAAACTCAATGATGGCCCTCAACACATACCTCCAAATCTTCTTAATCGAGTCCATCTCATAATAAGTATCACTATTCACTAGCTCCTTCTCATCTATGTTCTTGGCAAAATTCTTTATCGCATTTGCAATTTTTTTTTTGTCTTTGTAGAACTTTAAACCATCGTTAGGGATTTTAGTGACATGGGCAATGACCTCCACATTAACATGATGTGACACCCCATCAATCTTAACCCTACCATCCTTCCAAGAGTTTACCATGAGATTTGTAATCACTAAGTCATACACATAAAGCTTGGCAATGTAGTTTGCAATGCCTCCCTTTTCAAGTCTCTCCCAAACCTTGGTTCTCTATTTCCATTTCTCCACCTCTCCAATTGGTTCTCTTTTACTCTATTCTCACACCATCTCGGTAAACTGAGTGATAGCCTTTCACACAAACATAGTCCTCTCTTCACCTTTCTTTGTCCTCTATTTGCTCTATCAAAAATTGCTTTTTCTTTCAATTCTAGTGAATAGGTAAAGAAAATAAGCAACCCATAGAGCATGGTAATTAGAAACTGAATGCGGCATCTGCCAGCTCCTCTCATATTTTCCATAAATGGATTTTCTTTCACACATTTTTTCTTTAGTTTCCATAATTAATTAGGGATTTCACATGTAGCTCCCTAGATCCTCTCCTAATCAATTAGGCCTTTTGAAACTGATGGAACATTCCTTTTGGTGTTCTATATCATTGTTGCTTCTTTCTTGACTACCTCAGTGGCAAACCAATTAGACACCAAGTTAGACTCCCTATAATCATGGCTAACATGAACACTCTTGAATTTTCTGAGAGTTGTACAAATTTCTTCCACTATGCTTGCAATGGTCTAGGTAGGTAAGAGAATACCTTTTATGCATATGATGTTATTGTTTGAGTCCCCCTCCAGCCATAAGTTTTTGGCTCCCACTTCTAGAGCCAATTTAGTAGTGTGGAGAGTAGCACTAGCTTCAGCATAGTCATTTGTCTAGATTCCCAAGGGGTAGGAAAGAGAAGCAACACCCACACCATGGCTATTTCTAATGATGCCCCTACATCCCAAAGGACCAAGGTTACCCTTAAACACTCCATCAAAGTTGGCTATATGCCAACCTTTGGGGGGGAGTTTCCACTTCACCTCATGTCTTTTCATTATCCCATCCTTCTCCCTTTCCTTACTATTACCTCCTTTATCAAGATCTTCACCCTTCCTTATAAGAAAATTTTCTCTCACAATTTTGATGATTTTATCTGCAAGCACATAAGTAGGAGCCTCCCTATCTCTAAAAATTTGATTTTTTCTCTCCTTCCAAACTCCCCAACAAAATTGGGGGAAAGTCCATATGCTAATACTATGTGATTTTGTGCCATTTTACATGGTATCCCACTAACAAAAGAAGTCCAAAACATTTCCTAACTTGCACCAACTAATCCCATAGTTCTTGGTGAGATATTCCTAGACCTCCATGGAATAAGGGCAATGGATGAAAATGTGATTAACCATGTTGAAGTGATGCTTGCAAAGAATACATCTATTAGGAATATATTATCCTCTTTTTGCCAAATTATCTAGAGTGATAATTTTATCTTGAAGCATCAGCCAAAAGAAAATTTTAATTTTAGGGGCAAGGCCAAGCAACCAGTCCTTAGGCCAAAGAGGTTTCTCCTTTAGGCTCCAAAGGGAGTTGTACCCCTAGGCCACTGAGTAGGATCCACTAGGATTACCTTCCCATATCAATCCATCCTTATTCAAAATCAAATAATTCAGCATCACCATTATCGGCTTAAGATCATTCAAAATCAAAGACAGTTCTCTCCATTCTTGGTCCATTCTATAGTCTTTTACTTTCATTCCAAATAACCTTATACACGTATTGGCCCAATTATTATAATTGGTATAGAAAGTTACTATAGAGATATATATTTCATTTTATTTATTTATGATTATTTTAGAATGATGATTGTAATTTTTTTGAAAGAAAAATATGATGCTTTTCAAAAGTTGAAATGATATTTGGCTAGAATTGAGAAAGAAATAGGTAAGAATTTGAAATGCCTAAGATCAAATAGAGCAGGAGAATTCATCTCAAATTAATTCAATGAGTTCTACAATGAAAGAAGAATCTAAAGGCATGTTTCAACACCTAGCACTCTAGACTAGAATGAAATAGTAGAGAGAATGAACATATCCACCATGGAATGTGCAAGAATACTATTGATAGAGAAGAATGTTGCACCAAATTACTAGAGAGAAGCAATCGACACAATAGTTCATACGCTGAATTGAGTTCAATTGAAGAAATGTACAAACAAAATACCTTATGAAGTATGGTATGGGTATAAGCCTAATGTTAGTTATCTTAGAGTATTTGGAAGAGAATATTATAGCTTAAAATATGTAAGGAAAGGAAAGCTTGATGCAAAAAGTGATGAAGGAATATTCCTAGGATACTCCAATAAAAGAAAGGCATACAAATGTCTAAATCTTACTACTCACAAAGGCATAGAAAGTGGACATGTGAAAATTGATGAGTTTTTAGAAAGAAGTAAAGAACAGAGCAGTAAAGAGCCTAAGGATTACATAGATTTTGTCTATTATCATCAGGAACTTGAAACCTTACCTTAGAAGGTTGAAGCTAATCAACAACCAAGTTTACCTAGAAATTCATTGGCAGTTCAACTCGAGTCATAGGAAAAGGCACCTAAGTCATAATTAATTCTACATGCACGAGTGTTTAATACCACCTTCATAGGCAGATAGAAAGGGATATCAACTGTGAAATTTGATCCTAATGTCCTTTTCAATGTTTTATTTTACTTGGCTATGGTGATTTTGTCCTTTTTTGAATTGGTGTGACACTTCAACATCTTTCTTTTTAAAATCTGGTATTTTGTTCTTACGCTGAGTTAAGACCTCCAATCTTCATAACCCTAGAAACAACCCTTGCTAGCCTTTACGCTCCTTTAGTGAGGCTTTAGAACATCCCTAGCATAGAAGCATTAGGGTTTTTTAAACACTGCATTGAAATTTCCTTTACGCCTTTACATGACCCTTTACACCATAGAATCTCAAACCTTTGCAACTGATATCTTCACTCTTATGTGTCAAACATTCCTTGTATGAGCATAAAACCCTTGCTGCTACCTTCCTTACCCTTTATGCTCATACACACACATATCGGTGGAAGGCTTGAAAAATTCCTTTACATTACTTCACTAACTTTGATACCTAGGACATCGTAACTCTTTAAACACCCATCTTATGGTCATACACTTAAGGCTCTACTCATGGAATCGTAATGCCTCTTGTCTTTTCTTTATTCCTCCTTTACATTTGCACGAGTTACCTCATCGTTGTAATATCGAAAAGATTTTATAGATGGCATCCTGTTCTTACATTTTCCCTTTCTTGTATAAGTGTAAAGCCTTGTATTCATTCCTTCACTTTTCGTTTTATGCTTATATGCCCAAACCTAACTCATAACCACGAAGAAAGGATGAAATAGCTCTTTGTTCATACACTTATCTTGTAAGCGTAAAGGCGCAATGATAAAATTTCACTTTTCACTAATCAACGACCCAGATTGCAGCATAAACAAGTAGAAAATAACATCACTATTGACTTTTAGGACATAGAAAATTGAGAACTTAAGTTGTCTACCATGCGAGTCAGACTCATCTAATGTTTGTGATGTGTCACCACTTGATTCACTTACAGAGGGCCCCTCTGACAAATCTAATAGGTCCCACTTTGAATCAATCACTATTATAATCTAGCTTTATGGTTTTACATGAGCCTAAACATCATATGCATGTAAAGACAATTGCATCTCAGCTTCGCTCTTACAAATTCACTTTACCTATAGAATTGTAAAACATTTTGTGCATTCTTACAAACCATTCCTTTACACTATGCTAGGGTATTATGCTCTTATGCCAATCATTAGAGCATAGATGTGTAGACCTCAACTCAACACCTTTCTGCCCCTTTACTCAATTGCTTATTCATATTCCTATAAAGAAACACAACACATATCCTTCAAATCTTTTTATGATCACATGCTCAACACTACATCGTATGACTTGCAATACCTCTTCAAACCTCTTCCGCTCACTCATTCAACTATTCATCGTAAAGCTATAAAAAAACCTTTAAAGCATAAAATTCCTTTACATGTCTTCACTCAAAGACCAAACATATGATCGGGGAGATTCTAAAAGAACTATTCCACTATTACAAAAGACAAGAATGTATGCCCATAAGAAAAAACTTCTTTATGCTCTTATACTGCACTATAAAATGTGACCATGGGAACATGAGGAAAAAGGCATTTTTCTCATACGTGAAACCCTACACTGTAAGACCATAAAGGGAAAAAATTAAGCACTTCACAAATCTTTTAGAATATTTGAAAGGAGACCTAAGGTTTTTCACACTTAGGGTATTTTAGAGGTTATGCTAGGAGATGAACCTTGAGAATTTAATAGATTTCAACAACACATAAATCAGGGCATGACTAGGGTAACCTAAAAATATGAAAGTAATGAGGAATGAAACCCTAATCTGCAAAATGCAATAACCTAACTAATTTTTCACCCAAATTTTTAGATCTTTTCCTATATTGTGAAAAATTAGACCAATAGTGGCTCTGTCTGGGGATGATAGGCTACTCAAGTCTATGCAAGAATTCAAAATCTATGGAAGAGCAGACCACATATTTGACTTTCTAACTAACAACTTCTTCAAAGACAATAGAGCAACACACAAAAATAGGAAACCAAACTATACAAAGAAATTTACAAGGATCTACAAAATGTACATAATGTACAAGAACACAAGGAAACCCCAAACTATTGTTCATGGAAAAGAAGATACCCCAAGAAAAGTATATCTTCAAGAATTTTCCATGAACTGGAAATTCAAGAATATCTCTAGTTAAATCTCTCAAGAAATATGAATCTTCTCCATTTGTATCACAAATGTTATATGGGCCAAGCCAGATTGGGTCAAAATTTCCATGGTTTCCTTTATCTTCCATTCTAGCATTCCACATCACTACCATGTCACCTATTCCAAATTTCCTCCCAATGGCTCTTTTTATATATAAGTGCTTCATTTGTGATTATAACTTGGCATTTTGAATAGAAGACTCTCTCCTTGCTTCCTCTAGTTGATATATATCATCCATTCTGAGTTGCATTTCATCAATGATATCATCTTCATACAATTGAACAAATTTATACATCTCTTTTAGGTTATTCTGTGGAAGTCTAGCATGTATACCATAAACTAGGTCAAATGGAGCACATCCAATGGCCTTTTTCATAGTAACCCTATCAGCCCATAAAGCTAATGGCAATTTTGAATCCTAGGCTTTCTTATTTTCTCCTAAAATCCTCTTGATGATTTTTAATATACTCTTATTACTTGATTCTACCTGACCATTTCCTTGGGGATGATAGGGTGATGATGTGTACGCTATAATGCTATACTTATTACTAAAAAAATTATATTCCTCTAATCTGTAACACATAGAATTATCAATTAAAATCCTCTATGGGCATCCAAATATGGTCACAATATTATTTAAAATAAAACTAATCACCACCTTACTTGTTGCATTCTTAGTAGGGGATGCCTCAACTCACTTGGTGAAATAATCAGTGGCTACTAAGATCCATGAATGACCACCACTGGATTTATTTGTGATCTCACCTATAAAATCACTTCCCCATTGTTGAAATGGTGTCTACACTTCAACTAGTCTCAATGGAAAATTCTCAGAGAATTTTAACTTTCCACTAAACCTTTGACAAGCATCAAAAACTTTTACAAACTCATGAGTATCTCTAAAAAGTGTTGGCCACCAAAAACCAGCCCTAAGAATTTTATGAGCAGTGGTTTTAGCCATATAATGACCACCACACACACCTTCATGCATATCTTTCAAAATTCTTTTAGACTCAATCTCATCCACACAATTTAAAAGTACCCCTTCCATATTTCTCCACCACAATTGACCCTACACTATAACATACCTTATGGCGTACAACTTGAGAGATCTCTTCGAGTTATCTATTAGGTTTGATGGAGATTTCATGTTTTGCAAATAATAAATTATATCTTTGTACCAATCAGAGGTATCCATATCACAAACATTATCCTTGCAACTATCATCAAGTTGATTAATTTGGTTTGCCTCTAGATTGGCTTCTATCATCATTTTGGCCAAACCTTGACCCCTAACTAGTTTGGTAATCTGAATATCAATATTAAACTCTTCTATCCTATTAATCCATCTACACCTCCTGCTAGATACCTCATGTTGTGAAAAGATGTCCCTCACAACAACAGTAGGAACAAAAGCAATGATAGTAGCTCCCACTAAGTACACTAATACATTAGGGGTCAATTTGTGATGTCAATTTGCAATGGCAAGAAAAGGTAATGTGTTTTTGGCTTTTTTTTTTCAATTTTAGCCTGATTCTATCGCAATTGCAATGGAAGGCATCGCAATTGTGAAACCACTGAGATATAAGAGAAAAAAAAACCGAAAAACCTCATTTGAAAGAAATTGACACAGGGTTCTTCGGAAAGGAAAGGCACACGGGAGACTTCAGCAGCATTGAGAGGGGCATTGAGGCGAACTTGAGGCATTGAGAGGGTTAGGTAGAGACCCGAATCAGCTAACTCAACGCATTGAGAGGGGCAGAGACCCGCAATGGCTAACTCAATGCATTGAGCTTGTTTGACCTACTATATTGTATGGGGATCTCTACAGCAAAAGGTCCATGCTTATTTTATTTTGCATAGCCTTTGGTGGTAAGATCTCACTCCCGAAGCCCATTATGGTAGGATGGTAGCAACAGATTTACGACTATATATTAAAAATTTGGAATACAAGTTGGAAAATTGTTACAAGTATCCCATTATATGAGATCAAAATTCAAGTTTAAATGTTCATATAATAAATAAAATTCAAAAATACTTGATCAATATTCATTAATTCAAGTATAAAAGTAATAATAGAACATTATTTTCATTGGAAATGAAAGGCCCTAAGTCCACAAAATGGCTAGTAATAAAAAGTACATTTGGTTGCATGTATCTTACACAGAAATGCAGTGGTATTATATATCTGGCATAGTTATGAAAGTATGGCCCCCATTTCCAAGGTCTATAGTATCTACCATAGTAGTAAAAATCTTCTTAGTAAAAAAAAGGCAAACCAAAAGATTCAGAAATTATTGAACTATCATGAATCAATCAAGAAAAAATCATATTTTCAACACACGTAAAATAAAGATGAAAAAATTAACAAAACATGGTTTTATAGAATAGAGATACAAAAATAAAATAAAATGAAGGTTATTCCATAAATTATGAGATCAATTTTTTCTTATTTATGTTCATATTGTATTTGATTAAATTGTATTGCACAATACATACTACACACTGCATAAATGATAACTAATTGTTGATAGTTTTCAATTAAAATTTCCTTTGTATGAAGTCAACCTAAAAAATAAGTACAAAGTTGCAAAAAATTCTATGTTCCTTTAGAGTCTTGGGAAGGGTGGCACCTAGGATCTTGATTTGGGGATGGTGGTTAGAAAGGGTTGATTTGGGGACAATCTTTGGCATAGGTTTAGGGATGGAGCACCTAAAAGGGTCAAGAGGCAATGTCCCTTATAGGGATTTGGGGTTAGTACCCTTAGCAAGATTGACAAGCAACATCCCTTTTGTAATACAAGCAACATCACACTACCATTTTTCATAGTGATAGGATGAAAATTGATTGTAAATCAGAGTAGATACAATTCAGACATGTCCTTCACAATTACATAATCATGAACGTTGGAAATTAGTGATTAATCAAAAAATCACATTTTTTGGCTTCATCAACACATTCCTTGCAACATCATATGAAGTTCCTTACATAGTTGGCAAATGTGGGCTTAGCAAAAACTTTGGTAAATTAAAAATTGCTTAAGTTTATTTAAAACATCTTTCTGTTATACATAACAATTTTTCTGCTATCCAAGATTTTACTTGATGTTGTTTCTAGAAGAGATTGTATATGTTTTTTGAATCACAATGTTTCAGATCTCACTCTATGATCTATCATCTAGATGTTAGAGAGCAGAAGGGATAGAAAAGTATATTTTTTACAAAATTAAATGATAAAATATATCCAATGAGTACAAAAGTTTTTTCTATCAAGGTTGACTCATTTGAATTTAATTGAGAAGACTAAATCCAAAAATGCATAAATGCATTCCTTGTAGCATTATACAAAGTTCCTTGCATGGTTGGCATACTTAGGACTCAACCAAAATTAGGATTGTCTTTACAGTGATTATCTTTAAAAATAATCATCATGATTCATAAACTGCATTACAACATTTTAAATCTTCATATTCCCTAGTCTACTAAAAACTTGGGGAGAGGTTCTAATCCTTGCACTCTATTGCAGCTCCTCACTTCACATTAAAGGTTGTATTTTTGGCACTGAGTTGGCCAAATAATATGTGACAACTAATCATGCTCTTTTCTCTTTCTCATTTAACTCAGTACCAAAAACATAATATAGAGCACTTGTGCTAATTTAGAAGCATTAGCAGTGATGGCAGTGAGTTGATTGGCATCCTTGTATTGAGTTGATATTGTCATTATTAAACTAAGTATGAAAATATGAACAATCACATTATATATATCTCTTGGATCGGGTAGTATATCCCTAATCAAGATGGATTGAATGACAATCATATGGGATCAAGTTATGATCCTCTATATTCATATTAGAGGCTTTGATGTTGAAATTGGCTTAGCAAATAATCATGACAATGACCATAGGGTCTCTTCATAATTTGTTTGGTGACTAATCATAATCAATAACCTTTGGATTTGTTGGCTAATTAAGTTTATGCCTATGTGTCTCCTCAAGGAGACATGTAGTTAAACAGTTACAACCGCCCCTCATATGCCTCTAGATTGCACTAAATAAGATGACCAATCACAAGAGATGGATTATTGAGATTCATAAATGATTCTATCTCTTAAGATTGGGAATTCTAATAAGTGATCTAATTATATATTCAGACCTGGCAAACATTTTTCAATATTGAATTAATTCATATCCATTCTATATTGATTATCACCTAAAGAGATCTATTACATTTACAAAGATCCTTCATTATTTAACATGGTATCAGAGCCAGGTTAATAAAGGTATCATTTTAAGAGAGGAAGGCTGCCAACTATAAAATCAATACCATATGCCTTTGCAATTTTGTGCCCAAGATGGTGAGAGGTTTCAAGTCGCCTCATTTTTGTCCTCTCTAATGTCTGCAACAAAAGAGTATCTATAAATTTGTATGATGTTCTGCACAAATTTAGTTTCAATAACACTCATTGAGTAGCATTTGGTCATGAAAGAGAAGAGGCGAAAATCAAAAAATTAGTATTTAGGTTGTTGTGCTTGTTGGCATGTTTCGGCATGAGGGAGCAAGTACCAAAGTGTTGGGCCTATCATTCTCGTAGAGGGTGCTCCTGAGCTTCCCATTTCTACAAATGGTGTAACACTTGTTTAATTGGATGTTTAGTTTGGCATGCAGATGAGCATGTGTATTATTTTTCTTGTAGATCTATTTATTTTTCTTGCAAGGACACATAGCATAATAAAAGGAAATATGGTTAAAAGTATTTGTTCAGAGCTCATTTTCAAATTGTTTGAAAGATCACTCAAGTCATTCTTTAAATGTATGGATTTGTGGTTTTTTCTATCAATGCAAATCATGCTGCTGTAAGTAGGCTTAATTCCTTTTGATTACTATCTATGGAATTTTTTCATCTTCTTCACAGGGGTAGGAAAAGTCATACAAAAAGTTTCAAGCAGTCAGCGTAGCTTCTGTTATTGCTCAACTAGTTAACAATATACCAAACAAATGCATCATTTATCCATCTGTATATTTTTACTATTTTTCTTAAGTTGACAATGCTTCCTTTTGAATCTATTTATGTTAAAGTAGGATGTATCAGCATTGACTGTAGCAGAAATACAAGTTACACAGATGAAAACTTGCATTGTTGCACTTACAGCTGACATTTGAAACTTGGAGTTGATATGCACGTTTCTTTGAGGTGGGTGATAACAAAGAGCTCATCAATTTTTACTGTGTTATCTTCTAGCTACAAGTCTACACCATTCTTCACTATTTTTTATTTATACCTAATACAATTTTATTTTTCAAAATGTTTATAATTGCCACAGTTTTTGATAGTTGGCTTCTTTGTATTAACACCTATAACGAGCCATTGGATATTGGAAGATAAAGGTTATAAATCTTAGGTAGTTTGTCTGTGAGATTTCTTTTGGATTTGGCTATGTTACATGAAATGCTGAAGTAAGATACATATCAAATATATAGTTGTGGCTTTTGTGCATTAAAAGATAGCCTACGGTTACGATTTTGTGCATGATGAGCTTGACTTCATTTTTCATGCTTGGCAATGGGAATTGTTGTATGTGCCTCATAGCCTAAATTAATATCTAGTTTAGGAGTTTGACAAGAGAATTGTGCAGAATATTACAACTTTTGAGTCTGTTGTACTTGGCCTCGCTAAGGCTGATAAGCTTATGAGATCTAGGCCCTACTGCCCCAAACTTCGGGTCCAAGATTCTGAATCATTTTCCAAATAGTAATATTAATTAGGGTTTTTTTGATGGATTTTTTGTAAAATATTTCAATGTCAACACATAGAAATTTTCAGGTGGTTGGAGACGAGCAATTAATCAATTATTGTTTTATTGCATGTTTTCTCTCTTGCTAGTTGGGATTTGTTTCTCAATAGATAATATTGTGTTTTTCAATTCATATTTGATATTAATCTTCATCTTTCTTCATATATCAATTTCTCACATAGTCTTTTTTAAGTTGTTGCTTGAATTCCTATTTATCTATTCGTAAGTTGCCTTTGCCTTTCAATTATGTAACACTTTTTCTACCTTTTCATCTAGTTATAATAAACTAGAATGTCTCCTATGGACTTTATATTCAAGCCTCAATCAAAGAACACATTAAAATAATTTTCATGCCACTGACATGACATATAAGTGACCTAAAACTAATTATAATTTAAAACAAGAATCCATGGTTGCCCTTCTCTTTTACGTACTCTTTGAGTTTTTCGTTATTAATAGTCATATTAAGTTCCTTGGGATCCTAGTAGGGTATCTTCAAAAATGACCCATATTTTCACAACAATATGCCATCTAACTGATTTGATTATAAGTTCTAAGGAGAATGGGAGAAGAATATATAATCCAACAAGGAAAGCTTAAAGGAAACTAAAAACTTTGGCAAAAATAAAATAAAAAAATCATCTGAGTTCATCCAATTTCTAGATTTCTTGGGAATTTGGTAGAAGCTCCTCTATTGTCTTGAGTATTTCATGCCAAATTATGGGCTTTCTTGTTAAACGAGAATACATAGTTTAAATGGTATACTCTTACAAACTATTAGCTCTTTTGTTGCTCGCTTAGCTAATTTCCCTACAACTACAAGTAGAAATTAACAATAAATATTTGACATATTATCAGTGTTGATCTTCTTAAGTTGGGCACTGATTTAAACCCATTCTGATTGATTTGTACAGATTCTTATAACCAGTTCCATATATTTAATTACATTTAGACACTATCTTGTAATGCTTTATTTCAGTGTGCTACATATTCTATTTCATATTTGTGATATATGATGAAAGTATTATAACATATGGAGGAATAGTTCATGAGTGGCATGGCCAATTGAAATGGTTTTAGTTTTAATTTTACACCATTTGATACAAATAATCAGTTTACCAATCAACCCCTAGGTTGATTCCATTTGCAGTAAAATCTTCATTACATAGAAAATGTTCACAACATCTATGTCAATGCTCACACATCTTCTTGGACTTACGCAAATCTATGTCAATCCTCACACATTTTCTTGGACTTACGCAAGAACTATGCTGCCCTACAGCTCTTGTTAAATATGTTATCAACTTGACTTTTCTATTAAAGGCTCTCATACTGAATTGAAATCCAGGTAAAGAAAAAGATATTATACACTATTTTGTTGGTACCCTGTGCAGCACAACAAACTTGTTCTTACTATAAGAAACTTTTCTTTTCTTTTGTTTCATTGCAGATCTTCTGCTTGCATGGAGGTCTCTCCCCATCATTGGACACACTTGATAACATTCGATCTTTGGATCACATACAGGAAGTGCATCTATACACATAAGTATAAACTTCTTCTTTTCCTGCAACACATATAACAACAATTTTAAGTGCTTGCAAGGTATATACTTATGAATAAATATTACATCCTGATTTAAATGTATGAAAACAATTTTCATTCCTTTTAAGCTTCATTCATTTTGAGGTACAATTCACAAACTCAAGAATAGTGGCTTTTGTTCTTCAGCATACCTTTAGGGGAAGAGTATGTGAATGCCCCCTCGTGTCTGGAGTCCAATTTAGAGGAGATGGCTATTTACACTGCTAAGGTTTGTTGAATCTAATTCTAAATAACATTGTTTGCTATTGGTGAATCTAATCTAATGTATATTTTAACAAGACTTGTAGCTTATATGTTTTGAAATTTTTGTTAGGCCTTGTAGTTTGTATAATTTGATTGCTAGAGAGCTTCTACAGCTAAGCAAGAAGGCCATTGCATGAGTTATAGCCGTGTGCTTGGCTATGAAAATTGTATATTTTTTATTCTAATGTATATTTTAACTAGACTTTTAGCTTATTTGTTTTGAAATTGCTTTTAATGGATTAATGTTGTAAGGTCTCTTGAAATAAGACCTTTAGGTGGTTGGTCAAAGTTTTACAAATAATCTTAGGAATAAAGTCAAAGAAAGTATTTTTAAAATATTAAAGTATTTAGCTAGGTCTAAGAAGATTTATGTACTTTTGACAGTTTTTCTTAGTTTGTGAAAGTTGTAGACCAAAGTTTTCATAGCCCGATTTTTGCTTCCTGCAAAGAACAATCATGTCAAATAATATAAGTGAAGAAAAAAATAGGGAGACAATTGTTAGATTGTGGTCTAACTTGTAAAGAAAAGGTGATGGAAAATGTTATTGTCCTTGTAATATTTGTAAGGGCTTAAACCGTAGAAGACTGCTAATCAAAACAGTGAAGAGACATTGTAGGGAGAATGGTCACATTGAAGGGGGGCATGACTATCATCCACTGGTAATTCATTCATTATATCATTTTAACAATTTATATACATATGAAATCACTTGATGATGAGTTGATGATCATGGTTTATTTATGTTAATCAATTTTATATAGTTTGATCTTCCCAAGGAAGTACATGATACGAACCACAACTATCTGAAGAATATGGTTTTCGAAGTGGAGGAACATGGAGGTGCAAATATCCAAGGTGAAGATAATGATCCCATGAAAGATGACGATCATGCACCAGAAAACACAATTGAAGACGATGGTATCAATACATTGATCCATGACACATCTAGTACAAGCGTATCTGATCATGATGATGATGATAGCCTCAATGTACCTCTACTTCAGAAGGCATACGAGCCCCTATACAAAGACTCCCAAACAACTCTTCTCTCTACTGTATTGTTGTTGTTGAACTTGAAGGTTATGAATGGTTTATCCAACATAACAATGTCACGTATGTTAAGGTATGTCATATATGTCTTTATAGTTAACAAAGGATGAATAATGTACCACTAATATTGTTTATATTAACAACTTATATTTTTTTCTATAGATTGATAGGCGAGTTTCTGTTACCATCATCAAATATTCTACCTCGTTCATATCGAGAATTAACTACTATTATGAAAGATATTGGAATGGAGTATGAAGTAATACATGCTTGTCTCAATGATCATATTATATATTATAAAGAACATGAATTTGCAACACAATGCCCTATATGTCATACAAGTAGATATTGAATAGATCGAATAACAAAAAAGGTGCCTCAAAAGGTTCTTCGTTACATCCCCATTATTCCACGGATGCGACAATTATTCAGGTGTAGTAGCTTGGCTCAATTTATGGATTATCATGCATGCAATAGAAGTCGAGATGACATTATTTGAATCCCTGCGGATGGTTCAACATTTATGTACATAGAGAAAAAGTGGCAACACTTCAAAGAAGAACCTCATAATCTCAGGCTTTTATTGGCAGTGGATGGTGTCAATCCATTTGGATAGATGAGATCTATTTACTCAGTGTGGCCTATTTTTGTTATCAACAATAACATTCCTCCATGGATTTCAATAAAGAGGGAGCACATTATGTTGGAAATGATTGTTCTAGGTATCTTATCATTTGATAGTTATTAATTTACATGTACTTACAAATCTTGCAGTAAAATGGTCACAATAATTATGTAATGTTACTGTTCATTCAAGTAGGTCAATATCAAGTAAAAGATATGAATGTATATATTGAGCCTCTTATCGAGGAGTTGGTGGAGTTATGGAATGGTGTCACTATGTATGACGTGTCTACACCAATAGGACAAAGACAATTTTAATTTCATGCAATACTTGCATGGACAATACATGATGCCCCAGGGCTAACACATTTTTGTGGTATGTTATAGTGAATTCAAGTTGCACACAATAATTCTAATTATAAAAATCAACATATTTAATAATCCAATTATATCATTTTCTTGTAGGTCTTCAAACAAAGGGAAAATTTGCATGTCCAGTTTGTGGCCCAAAGATGAAATCTCATCATTCAAAAAGTTTAGGAAAGCAGGTGTTTAATGAGTGTAGACACTTCTTCCACAGGAATCATATGTATCGAAGTATGGAAAAACATCTTTCCAATGGGAAAGAAGAGACTACATCAAATCCACGAAGAATGACACCTCACCTATGTAAGTTGGAATATAATAGAATTAATCATCAAGGTAATGTCGTTCCACCTAATGGTTTCTGTTTGTAATTTATATATTTCTATTGTGATTTTTGTTGACTAATTGTGTAATTGATGATCATGAAGGTCGTCAAGGCAATACTGAAAACCTTCCAAAGGGACTAAAAAGCTATCCCAGACAATCTAGTAGGTTACCCTACTACGAGCACTTACAAATTGTGCATTTGTTTGATACTATGCATATTGGAAAGAATATAATAGAGACATTGTGGAAAATATTGGATGGAAGGCGTGACAAAGAAAATATTATCAAAATTTGTAATGACATACATGAATCCAATCATGCATTGAATAATTTCATTCACTCAAATAGCAACAAAGATCAGATTAATATAAGTGCCCTTCCATGGTTATTAACGGAGCTTTCCCACAGTATTTTTTGCAAACATAAATAATCTCATATAAAAAAAAGGTGAATTTGGGCTAGGGCTCAAAATGCATGATTGGCATACTTTCATCAAGGTAAGTTATGTTCTTCTGTATTTACAATATATTCATAAACTACGTGTACTATTTATTATGTTATGTTAGAAAACAATGAAATGATTGTTTTATAATTACTGCAATACATGCTTCCTCTATCTCTCCCAGAGCACTTCAACAATAACATTAGACAAGTGATATACGATCTTGGAAAATATATGAGGTAAGCAGTAATATCTGTTCAATTTGTTGTATATATTTATTAGATTCGTGATTTATTTTTCTTGCTATGTAATCTATTGTATATTATTTTGTAAAGTCTCATATCTATATATTTTTTGTGACTTGAATCTCTTAATGTAGGTGGTTTTCATCTAAAGAAATCCATAAACAAGATATAAACTATTGGAAGAGAAGAATTCCTCATTTACTATGTGAAATGCAAAAGTGTCTACCTCCAACTTTTTTCAATGCACAGGAATGCTACCTCATACACCTAGTTGAGGAGATTGAATTGTGTGGACCTGTACACACTAGGTCAATGTGGATGGTTGAGAGGAATTTGAAATCTTTGAAGGCTTTGGTCCAAAAAAGAGCACATCCTGAGGGTTCTATGGTAGAGGGATATATGGTATACCAGACTATGGTGTACATTACTGAATATCTTTCTAAGTTTGCATCAAATATCTATGTAGATCACATCTGGGATCTCGAGCCTTTTAAAAAATTAGAAGGGGAGTACTTGATGGGGAAAGGTACATTGAGGAAAGTGAGAGGTAATAAATTATAAGATGTTATTGTAATAAATTATTTCTTAATCTTCAAAATAAATTGGTTGTAAGTTGTGTATTTTTTTTTTTGCAGGTGCTCGAGAGTGGGATGCACTACATTTGTATATTGCAAACAATCTTGATTGGATGATAGTATGGATTGAATGATGTCAACATTTTGGTCGCACATTAACATGGGAAGGTGTATCTTCATTGGTTAAAGAAGCTCATTGTAATGGAGATTCCAATGTTACGCAAAGGGAAATATATTTAGCACATGGTTCAAGAGATTTCTAGGTACGTACAAATTTTTTAATCACCCATATGTTTATCAACTCACAATACAATAATTTTGACATGTTTCACATATTATTGCAGGTTAAACACAAGGCTATGTTCTGTAATGGTCAGAAATTTCGCATCAAAGTGTTGGATGACACGAAGAAAACTTGTGATTCAGGAATAACTACAGTCTTTCAAGTGACTAATATTTCATCTAGAAATGACTTACATACTCAAGAGTCTAAAAATTGATACTATGGCATTTTGTATGAGATACTTGAGTGTGACTTTAGTTCCTTCAAATTAGCACTCTTCATTGTCAAATGGTACAGGCTACGACTTAATCCAAATGATCTTGATAGAACTGTTATTGAACATGATAATGGATTTACAATGGTTAATACAAAGTCGTTTGAGCCAGTTGGGGATGAGCCTTATGTTCTTCCAAGACAATGTGAGCGGGTATTTTACTCAGAGGTTCCACATAAACCGGGTTGGTCATTTGTTGTTAGACATGAACTGAGAGGAAGGCCAATAAAGTATAATGCAATGGAAGAATAAGATATCAAAGAAGTAGAAGATGATGTAGATGGTGATCACGATCGACAGTTATTGGATGATTTTCCTAACACAAATTTTCATGAAGAAGAAGAAGAAGATGATGACGATGATGTTTCTACTAATGATGATGGTGAAGATGATGTTGATGTTGATGATGATTTTGATGAGGACGACGACGACGATGATGGCGAGGATGATGATGATGACAATGACGATGATGATGACGAGGATGACAATGATGATGATGATGATGATGATGATGATGAGGATGATGATAATGAGGATGATGATGATGGAATTTAGAGGTATGTCATCAATCCTTAATCTATTTAATATTCATTTCTTGATAGAAATATATTTGTCTTATATATATAGTTACATAGTTTATTCATTATCTATTTAAAACCTACAAGTTTCAACTATAAATAGAATACTGCTAATCTAAATTAACTATTAATCTAAATTAATTAAATAAAACTATTTAAAACACATATTGATGCGTGAATGTATTGAGCCTTATTTTCTTTCAAGTCAAAAGCATTTGTAAGTGTTTAGTTTAGAAAAGGGAATTCATTAAATATCTATAAAAAGAAGTTGTACCTAGAATAAAATTCATAGGGAAAACATGATATAAGTGCTTACCCAATTTTTTGGTTAATAATTCTTCCTTTGTAGGTGATGCAGAGACCCTAGGTGGACTTGCAATCATTCATAACAAGAGGGACTTCCATAGTGTTCTCACAACACCAACCAAGCATCTTCATAAGATCCCTCTCCTTGATCCAAGCCAACTCCATAACCTATCAAAGTGCACACCAAATCCTAATGCCACCTTAGGTTCTACATATTTGGAATAATACCATGAATGTCCGTCAATCCATCCAATGGATTCATCCAAGCAATCTAATCAACAAACTATCAAATGCTCACAATGCCTCAATAGGCACCAAACTTGACTTCACCTTAATTAAGTGTTTCCTCCACCTCCACACACATCAAAAAACTTCATATAGCATGTCCCCAAGGTTACTAAGCCCTCAACTCATCAGCTGATACAAAAACCCAGTTTAGCCCTTCACTAGGCCTACTTCCCTAGTAGGCTTATAATGTGAGCCTGATTTAAGTATTTTATTGTGTACCTTTTAATGTTTTTAATTTTTATGTGATGCTAATTATGGATGTGATTATGATTATGATGTGATTATGCTCACAAAAATTGAATTACATTTGCAGGAAACTGAACCCCTTTCAAGGGCATCTCGCATAGTCTCATGGATCGACAGGTATAAGTCAATACTCCTTATAGATAGTCTATTTAATACACTTATCAATAGTAAGATTGATGTATTCTAAGATCTCTCCCATTTTTAGGTACTAGCGAATAGGTATTTGTCAGACGTGTCTTCCTCGAGTGAGGGAAATATAGGAATAGAAGAGGAAAGTGAGACATGCAATTTATCTAGAACAGGGAGATTAACTAGAGGTCAAAGGACTAGAAGGAAATTCAATAAACGCATGAAATTTTTCCTTGCTCAAGGGGGGTCATGTTCTTATTGATGAGACAGAAGGCGACATTGAGGTGCCCTTGAGGTACCAACATCTACAGAAACATTGGGTACCCAAGGAAATTCCTCCAATAAACACTAATTTTTGTGTTAACGAGAGGATATATCGCATAGCACCATCATCACTGAATGGTTTGGGCCTATTTTCTATGGACGGCATAAAGGTGTCTTACAACAAAGTTTCTGAATTGATGGAGTATGTTGGACCATGTTACAATTACAAAATTTGGATGCATATTGTTCAATATAAAAAAAGTATGCGTAGGTATGCCCTCTCGGAAAATTATATACAACAGCAAGACAATAATCAAAGTAAAAGTGTGGCTATATGCATTGATGGAAGGCCAAAAGCAATAGGGAATATTGTGGGTTTTATAAATAGTACATGACCTGGGTCAACTATAAAGCAACCCAATTACATATTTGAGACACGCGAGGGAAATTGTGTATTCATCTGTGTGATAAAATCAATACGTTCAGGGGAAGAGCTTCTTATTGATTACAATTTGAACCGCATAGATACAAATGAGGCTACTATCATGGGGGTGGTACATACTATTAAACCAACTTCTAATCAATGACTCCAACATACCATTTAGTCAATAAATTTTTGGCTAACATTTTTATACTTGATCTTTGACACAAGGGCACAATAGGGAGCAACCGCCCAGAGGGAATGCTGGCAATGTTCCCAACTCATCTACACACGAGCAGGTAAAACTCATTGTAATTGTGCAAACTAGATAGAAGCAAAATGTTTTTTTTTTTAATGTTGTTTTCTTCATTGTTTTGGAGTAATTTTGATAATACTAATACTATTATTGTCACAGAGCGCCAGTGGTCAGAGGGAGGGAAAGGAACCTGTAGTCCTTGATTAGCAACCTCCCCTAAGGAGGACCCTTTTTATATTGATTTAGTAGACACCGATGACCCAATCAATTTGACTACAAAGTTGCTAAAGAAAATTGGCAGAGAAATTTTACGTTTGGAAGCCATAAAGCATACTACTCAGAAAATAAGAGAAAGGGGAGTTGAATTCATGCACACCTCTGAAACCTTAAAAGTAAGTATTAATGAAATTTTTAATTATAAAAAGAGTTCAATAATGGTTTTTATGTTATGCTCTTTTATGGCATTAATTAAAATATGGATGCGTTGTCTTTACAGAGTTTTTTGCATGATTTTGAGCCCTGTTCCCATGATGAGGGTGTTGCAGTTGGTTTAGGTAGATCACATGTTCCATTCCCCACTTCTATTTTCCACTGAATATATATAGGAATGATCATAATCATTGACAACACATGCTCGAACAATCCTTTTTTTTAATGCTCTAACAATCTTGTCCATGCTAGTCCACGCGTTCTATATTTATGCATGCTCTAACAATTTTATTCTTCAGCTTCACATCAATTGAATCCTATGATGACATCACCTCCATCCAAGACAACCACAAATCTCTTTCCGACTGTTGAGTCAGCAACATGCAGCTTATAGGCATCAACTGTTGCACCATCTACTGGTACACAAATCCCTCTTTTTCTCTCTTATGACAGCAACAAACAGTTATTTTTTTACAACTTTTAAACATCAGTTATCATTTGTTCTTTTATACTTCATGAAAAAGACTTATGAAACTTTTTGCAATAGGAGTTGCAGCATCATTTCCTCGACGTTCCTCTGTTCCTAGTATGGGAACGGTGAAGGATGTCATATTGATCATCAGCAATGATGAAAGCATTCCATTAAAAGTAGCCAAAGTTCTAGGTATTTTAAAGTTATTATTATTCTATAGTGATATAATAGTAATTTAGTTTTTGATCACTCTTCATCGACTAATGATCCCATGATTGTTTTGTAGGGAATGATCTTTTCTAGAGAAAACTTGGTGATGAGTGTTTGTGAATACTCGGGCCCACCTTGCGTACCTGGTGGAACATTATATCCTAACTAAAACCCCAAACCACTATTTTTATTTCATATCATTGCTATAATAGTTTTCCTTTTCATCCATTTCTTGAACTATATTAAAGGTAGCTTCACTTCATTTATGAGTCTAACATGTTTTTTTATTACTTAAAAGGTGGAATAACCAACGCAAACCATTGAAGGATGATCTTATCGAAAGCATGACCCAACTCTTTGGACCTCATGCATTTGAGAGAAACAAGCGTCTTGAAAATTTTGGTTTATGTTTGAAGTATATTAGGGACCAGTACAGAAAAAATTTATGGGATAACCCAAGGTACGAGCATCCACTCTATGTTCCTGAGGCTAAGTGGCAGGCTCTAATTTTGGATGGAAAGTATAAAGCTGACAAGAAATATAATATTACACTAGTGGAGAGTACAACAAGGTATGTGATACTGTTGAGAATCTAATTATGTACTAATTAACCTCTATATTTATACTATCTAACATATTTCAAACTTTTCATAGATTTCCTAACACATCAAAGGCAACAAATGCAAGACTAGAAAAGCACGAGACACACAAGCTCGGCTTTGGTGGTTTTTTGAAACTTCAAGCAAGAGTTGTAAGTATTAGTAAATGAAAAATTGTATCAAATTTTTCATATAACATGATGGGAAATGCTAGGATAGACTAGCTTGTTTATGCTCCTAATCCTCAACTTGGATCTCAGTGTTCCTCCACACCAATATATGATGCAGAGTAACACGCTTTGGAAGCACTGGTGTAAGATAAAACTCCTAGGCTTAGTTTTCCACTTCCACCAAGAGATTTCTCTTATCTCTTAGTATCCTATGCTTCTCTAGGATCTCCTAATAGGATTAGATCATTAACTAAATCCTATTCACTCTTTACTACAAGAGTCACACCTTGAAAACTCCACCTTGGATGATCCACACCTTAATTTTGGTTCTTTTTCTCACTTTAACTTAGATGGATCTAAGTGCCAAATCCACTAAAACATCACAAATTTCAAACTTCATTGTGGGGACCTTCTTCACATTGAATTCATTCAAATTCCATCCCATTTTACTGATTTGGGAAGGTTCTTGGCTCTTAGGTTTATCATATTCAAGATTTCATCCAAACCCTTAACACATAACATGAAAAACTCTTCAAAATAACTATATAACATGTCTCAACCACTGTATCAACATGTTTTAGGCTTCAAGTATGACTATTCCTTCAAAAACTAAAATATCACTTCAAAAATAGAGTTTTCCAGCCACTTCATTAACTCAAACTTTTTACAATATGCAACTAATGCTTGGAGGTTCAAGACATCACTCCATTAGGTGTCTTCTCCACCATTCTAGGGCCTATTTGGTCAAAAATAACCTCCCACAATCAAAGGAATCCAAGGCTATCCATGTTGCATGGAATATTTGTAATAAGTGCAAAATGTTGTTATGACAACATTCTTACAACACTTGGCAACTTTGATAGATGCCTTAATCCTATATTATAGGCTTCTTATACTCACATATTTTGAGGATCCAAGATCATTCATGATCATCATATTAATTTAATAAACATTAACCATTCTTAGGCCTAAGAACTAATCTGTTGTTACAATGTCCGCTCCTTTAACTCATGGACCCAACTAATCACATAAGGCTGCATACTAGTTACTTCTCCCTTGTACCATTCAAGGCCTCATACACCCAACCTTGAAACCAAGTGTTTTGGACAACTCCAACCCTCTAACATAAATGGAAACCAAAACAAACATCAACAAAACCCAAAACAAATTAGGTCTAAGGAAAACTTGTTGTTACCAGTGACATGGCAGATTGCAACACTTGACCTTTATTCTACACACCCAACCAAGAGTGAAATTGGATCCTCTAGGACTCCCAAAGACCAAAGACAATTTAGAACAACTCCAACATGACCAAAATAAGGTGTAACAATGGTTGGAAACCCTGGTAACTATTTACCATTTCCTTTTGATATTTTAACTACCCTCCATTGGTTGATGAAACAATGCAAGTAAAATTCACCATACCATGCAAAAATACAGGGATTAGAGTTCAAGAGATGCCTCATAGAAGAGGATGAGAGAATTGGCTTCCAACAAGGCTATAGAGCCATGGCTGAATGGCTATGAGCTGAAATCAGTGTGGAAGGTTCTAATAATGATGCATCTAAGCCACAGGTAAACAAGCTAAATGAAATTTATTTCAAATTGAATACTTTACCAATTAGTATATTTGATGTTAAGTTCCAATATAAAGTGAGTATATCTATTTTAAGCAAGCAATGATAACAATGTGTAGGATGTTGGAATGTAGCCTGACAATCCTTCTACACAATCTGTGGATGCTAAAGGTTCACATGATGTGCATCCCAGTGGTGGAGGTATACATTTGCTATTAATTTTTTTATATGTAATTGTAATTGGTGTTTGGATTAACATAACATTTTTTATAGCAGCTATAGAGGATCGAGGGGTTGATGTCCATGACCATGTTGACATTGAGTCCAGACAAAATGATGTGGTCAGATCAGGTAAAGAGCGCCACAGTTATGTTATTTAAAATAATTAAATACTTGTAACAATTATAATAAATTATTTTTAATTTAACTCTTTTATTGGTTATTGCAAAGGAACCCCCCTTTGCAACAACATAGGAATTTGAGATCATCAAGAATAGAGAACAGAACAACTGATGAGGGGGGAATTGATGATGACACTGATGCTCCTCTTAGAGCTTACATAGAAAAAAGAAATACAAAGAAAAAAAAGAAATGATTATCATCTACATACCTTAATTGATAATGACTGAATTTTATGTCTCAAAGAATTTAATTATGTGCTAATGAATTTTCATGAATTATGTGTTAATGCAGAATATTGATGAATGTTGCATGTTAATGAATGTTATCATGTGATATTGATTGAATGTTATCATGTGATATTGATTTAATGTTACATTTATTAATGGTTGAAAGAATGAATGAATGTTAGATGTTAACGGGGAATGTAGAGTGATGTTAGGGGGAGGGGGGTGGGGCCAAATGAGCTTCCACCTTCATGTGGTTGGCCCTATTTAGTAGGGAATATTAAACTATTCTCAAAACAAAGTGAAGCTCAATAAGATACTAACAATAGGTAGAAACAAGAAGCAATAACAAGCTCCTTCTAGAACATAACTCTTACCAAGTATTGCTATCTGCCCCACACTAGGAATCTCCATCATATTCTCATATGCTTGCAACAAAATTAGAATAATAAACCAAAAATAACTCATATTTTCATACTTCTCCATGCTTGGAATATAATCACCTTGTTTAGCCTTCCCTTGGCTCTTCATCTCCATTGTCTTCTCATCCTTAGTCTCTTTGCACATTGAGACCTCTACTGCTATCTGCAACATGTCTTCACACCCTTGCCATTTGCCTTGGTATACCAACTCCTGGTTGGTGGCTGTTTTATCCAATTCAGTCATCATTATCTTTGTGAATTTTCTTTGTCCAACTTTCAATGGACACCATATAGAACCAATCAATATCATATCTGCTTCTCCAACCCTTGTTTCTTTGCTATTTACATCAGAATTTGTACATTTCATCTTTGTTCCTATCATCTCCTTTCCCTCAAGCCCTTCAAGACCTGATCTTTTTCTGTCTTCATCAGCATCCTTTCTCTTTACCTCTGCAACAACCTTTTGAACCTTTTTGGTGTTAGGTTCTCCTTTCCCTTCAACACTTGATTGCTGCTCATTTTTTATTTGTCCTTCAAATGGAAAATTTGTCTTCATATCATCCTTTTCTAGGTTCTTTTCCTCAACCTCATCCTCATTAGTTGTTTTCTTCAAAGCATCATCCTTTTTTATCAAAACATCTTCCATTGCTTCACCATGTTCCTCTTTTCTTAGGAACCTTTCCCTCTCAAAGATGCCAATGCTCGTTGACACCTTCCAAGTTGTCTTGTGCTCCTCCAATGGTGTTAGTACCATCTTCCCTCCATTATTTGTGAAAGTGTAGGTGTTCTTTCTGCCATCATGTAGGGATCTCTTCTCAACTGGCCAAGCCCTTCCTAAAATTATATGACAACCACTCAAAGGTACAATGTCACATAGTACAACATCATTATATGATCCAATGGTGAAGGGAACATAAGCTTGCTCCTTCACATCAACACAACATCCAACATCCAACCCTTGTGCTTTGTAAGGCCTAACATGTGCTATTCTTGGTAGATTCAATTTGTTAACCATCTCAAATGAAACAAGATTTGTAAATCAACCACTTGAAACAATAGCCTTTTAAAATTTCATAAATCCAATCTCTAATCTCTAAACTTTTAAAATTTAATAAAATTCATATTCTGACTTGTTTATTATTTGATAGGTTGTTCCTGGAATCATGATTGTAACTTAGTTTCATCACAATGATCCTTATGAACTTACATGTACATTCACTAACAAGTAACTATAGATGAAACTTTAAGTTTATTTATCACATTTCAACATTCTCACCAAAATTTGAACTACATTAACTCATGATTGTTGCAGAGTACCACTACTCACATGTGAAATATGCATCTAGATTATTGAACCCTTCTTAAAACTAGTTTCATTGAATTAATATATGTTATGCTATCACTAGGTGTGTAATTTGAGCATGAGAATATTGTCATATCTATCTACGTGTTTTGCCTAACAAACTTCTGAAATATAATTTCTATAGGTTTTTAAAATTAGAGTAGATGAATTATTCTATACAAAAAGGTGTTGCATTTAAGCATTTATTGATAGGTTTGGACATGAACAATTTTCTATTTCTAGTAGATTATAATGATGATAGTATGATAAAAATATCATTAGTATTCTAATTTTATAAAATCCAAAATAATATAGTTATTTGTTTTCACTCCAGGATTTTTTAAGACAACTAATTATTTTATCTAACTGCCTTTCAGCTTGCATAAACAACTGCAAGATTATTATTTTATCGTAACTCTAATTTCTTACGATACCATCCTTATCTATTTGGAAAAATTGTAGGTAACAATCACTTCCTTGGCTTCGATTTTTAATGAATATACTCTAAAGAGCCAATTTGAGACAAGCATCTATCTTAAGGTGAGTAATTTGAAGTGATCTATTGATATCTTAGAGATCATTACTGGTCTAATACAGGTTTGTCACTCGGGCATGCTTAGTAGAAATGAGGATTTTCATATGATATTTGTATAGAATAATTCATATGATAGTATTTTCTATGATATTTGTATTGAGTAGAAATCATGTCCTTACTATTTGTGAAGTGCTAAAATTTTTTTCAAAAAACATGATTGGTTTCACCTTGAAAGGTTTAGTTTCCCCCAATAGGTTGGCTATCTAAAACTTGAGGCATTTGTTCAATTCTTGGATGATTTTCAGGAGGAGAAACTTGGGGATTTAGTCTTGGAAAAAAATGAACATGAGATTGGATGGCTTGAAGCTGGGAAGCCTTTCTATCCAACAATGTTTGATCCTGTACTTTAGATTTTTAGTCATGACCAACCACTTAGTTGTCTGGGAAGACCCGGGTATGTAATTGCATTGTATTAGATATGGTTTACATTTTTGTCGAGATTCTATTACTACAAAAATGTTGTGTAGTCTGTAACTTCTAATTGTATGGCGTTTTAACATAATTTTTGTTTTAATTTGATTTAGTTAGATTGACAAATGTCTACACAGTTACTACTAGAAGCTCTTTCAATTTTCACCTGATGGAATGTAGAAATCTCATGTCTTCAAACGTTTAATAGAATATGTATATGAATTTTGCTCACTTTCTTTTATTGCAAGTCAATTATTCAACTAATTTTTTGGGATCGACATTTGAACTTCCGTTTTCAGAGGTTAGAAAGTTAGGCTTAGAAACTCAAGTTATGCTGAACCATGCCTGGACATCAATTTCTGGTTCAAATAATAGTAAATCTACACAGGAATCTCAATCTTAGAGAAGCTCTAAGGTATTCTTTTGGTCAATAAATAAGTTTTGTTCTTGAATTGTGTTCATCATTGAGGTTGTACTGAGATTTGAAATGATCTATTGTTTTTAGTTCTTTCTATCAAGCTTTTGAGTTTTCTCACCAATTCATGCCTTTTTGGATTTTGGATTTTTTGGACTTTGGTTATGGTAGTTTTTATAACCTTCTGAGTAAAGGAAAAAATAATTGGTTCTAGTTTTTAGGATTGTAACAAGTCCAAGCAGGTCCACATTCCTCATTAATAGACTAATAGTTTATGTTAAATCTATTTATGCTAAAAACAAAAGGCTTCTAGGCACATCAATGTTACCTACACTACATAGTATACTGATTGTTCCTACTTCAAAATATTTTATTATGATCTTTGAAGAAATTTAACAAGCTTAGATTATTTTTGTTAGTGAAGAAACACAACCCACTGAAATTCTTTCCACCAAAGCTTAAGACATTGATAGCTTGATCTAATTTATCTTTACTGCAAGATGGTAGTCCATCAGCACGATCATCAATTTTTTTTGGCCTGGCAGGAATAATATAGTTTATCAATATTTCTATATGTTTATATTCCTAATTTATTGTCAGTTGTTGCTGATATCATTCATAAGGAATATAGGTAATATTGTAGGGTTCTTTGGAGCCATACCTAAAACAATATTATGATAGCTTTATTTCTTTTTAGTCTTCTTGCTTCATTCATGTCAGTGATTCTCGCAAACAGGTTATTCATGAGTTGCTCATGGTACAGGGTTCTGAAATTAAAAAATTTTAATCATTTCATTGATTATATGGTTATATGTGGAATTTGTGTATCTTTTTTCTGTATGACAAGCAACTGGCTTCATGGAAGAGCGAAAATGAGAAAAAACAATTAATACTTACATGCGTGCATATACTTGGTTTTGTGTCATTTGTTGTTGGTTGTTGATACTAGTTTAAGAGCATAGGATGGTTTAATGTAACCTTGATCTTATATTTAATATGGCTCATTAGATCTACTTCCTATTTCCTTTTTATTTTCTCTATCCCTTGATTTTAACATTATGTCAATAGAAATTAATGGATTAATCTAAGTTGTAGTTCTGATGTCATTTTCAATTTATCAATTCTCTTTTAGGTCATATGTATAAATTATTAATGTTATATTTGTGTAGGTATTGCTATATGGTGGACAAGTGACCTCATGGAAGAGTGAAAATGGAGAAGAGTTACTTTTCATGAGCAGTAAGGTGACTGTGACATTACTAATGAATTCATTATTTATTCCTTAGTTACTAAATAAGAAACTTGTAACTTTATAAAACTTGACAAACCAAAATTTGACTTGGACTCAACTCAACAAAATTTCCAAACATAAAAAAAGCACATTTAACACCATTTATAAAACTGATATCAAAGAGCAAATAAGTGGTTTGTCATTCATTCACAAACAATAAAGAAGCTTAATACAATCACGGTGTTATATGATAAAAAATTGCAATTACAATTAATATTTTACAAATTTCTTCTATGATTAGAACTTCTTAGTGGTTGTCTGGGTGCTCTTGAAGTTGATGATATTGATTTAACTTGAGAAAAATTGTCAGATGCATCCATTCACATACCTTCTACCTTCTTATGTGGTTATACCTTCTGCCCATTCTGCTACTTCTTTATTAATTTTAGTTTTACCTTCCTTAAACAAGAGTGTCTCTTAGGCTCGCCCATATCATTGACAGATGAATTTAAATATGAAAGTATGTCATGAAGGTCAATGAGAGGTAGATGCTAAATGTTTTGCACAAGAATAGGGTTATTTAAGTACTATTGAGTCAGTATTTTGCACTTCTTGGTGTGGAGGGCTTCAAATGTGCTCAAATTCCACTCACAACTAGAACTGCTACAGGGATGGAAAACTTCGAAGATTATGCACCACAATCTTCTCACTACAAATCTACAAAGACAAAATTTAGAGATTGAAAAGTTGGAAAATAAATTGAAATTTTTAGTAAATGATTGATTTATTTATTTATTTGTACAAAGTTGTTACTTTTCTAATGTATAAAGGTGAAGATAATAGCCTTATGTCTGTGTCCTTGTAAACTTGTTCAAAATTTTGTCCTTAAGGTCATTATGAGGGACAATCCTCTATATTCATGTGTTGGGGCCATCCACAATGTTAACTTTCAAATTGTATTTATTTCTACTTTTCAATTTACTCATGCCAAATATTGGTAAGTGGTGTAAAAAGTACAAATCTAACTGCCACTCCAATGCATAATGTTATGTACAAAAGACTGATTCGTGCATATGTAGAAGCAAAGGGTTTCCATGAGCTAGAGGTGGAGAATTTAAATCCTAAAGCTACTTGTCTCCATACAACAACCACAACATTTAAACCGAGAAAGAGGAAAAAATGAAGCCTCACTTGAAAAAGGAAGAATGAGAAAAAACCAAGTTAGGAAGTGAATGGGAGGAAGATTTTCAAAATCTAACCTTAATAGGCCACCAAAAATAGTGGTAACAAGATACAAGGAGAGAAAATAGTTTTTGACACTTGGAAGGAATAGAAGTAGTTAATTTTTTGAGTCCTCCTTCTATCACAAATGAAATGAGTACATGGATTGATGATGATTATGAGATTGTTCTTACTGCATCTCAATGTCATATGTTGAGGATGACATAGTAGGGATTGAATCTAGGGGTCATCATTCAGATTATGTGAAGCTGCTTGGAGATAAGGATGTTGATCAAAATTACCCTTCACCTTTTAAAAAGTACATGACATTGACTAGCATGTCAGTGTTTGTGCAATGAGAAGAGTAATATTTCTAATGTCAGTCAATCAAAAAATACATTGTGTGTCAAATCTAATCACCTCGAGGAAGATAGACAAAGAGATGTGATAGTGAAGGATAGGAACAAGTAGGTGATAAAATGTATTGATAAAACTATGGCAAGCTAAGAACTAGGGAAATTAAGGGATCGTGCTAAAGATGTTGAAAGAGCTCTATGATATCTAGGCATGCCAAGACAATAGCTTCACAAGAAAGAGAGAAGTTGCAAAAAATTAAATAGGAGAGATTGTTCAGACTAAGTATTGTAATTCAAATATTGCTTCAAGAACTTCACTCACATTTACCTTGTCAAAAATCTCAATATATAACATTGAAGTCCTTTAAGGATAAGGTAACAAGACAGTAAGCAAGAATAGATCAACAACTATATATCATAGGACCTTGGATTGATATAAGTGAAAAAATGATAAGTTGATAGATGTTCATGAAAACATAAAAAATAGAAAATTAAGGTGTAGGAACAAAACACTTCAAGGAACCAAAAGACAAAGGAAGAAATGATAAAGTGGACAACCTAGTTGAGACCTATGACCTGAAATGTTGTCTAGAGAAATTAGACAAGGAAAGTTTGGAAGAAGAGAGATTTGACTTCAAAAACAAGGATAACTTTCAGCTTGTTAATAATCCCTTATTTGAGGTTAGAGCTAATGTTTGATGTTCCCTTATATGACTCCTAAGGGTCTGCGACTAAATCCTTATATTTTAAATCACAATAAAATTCTTTCTATTATTACTTATACTCAATTCTTTATTTTGCCACAAGTAAATGTTAGGTATTAATAACAATATTTTTTCGGGGTAGATATATCAATGCAATTGTGCATGTATCTTGATGTTATGTACAAGTAATATCACCCATGCTTCTGATATATTCTTTAATTCACTGCTAGAGAGATGCAACTAATCTTTGGTAAAGAATATATAGGCGAACAATATGCAAATGTCTTTTTAAGTAGTTTTGATATCTTCAATCAAACTTTGATAACCAAAAACACTTCCAATAATGATGGAAATGACTTTGTGAAAATTCCCAATCCAATCAATATCAAAGACTAAACAATGATTATATATATTGAAGTTGGAAGTATAGTGACAGTCAACTAAATGACCTAATGTCATAGATCCTGACGATCTAATGTTGATTACTAATCTGCAATAAGTATTATTAGAATTTTTGTAGAGCAATTTGCAAGACCAAGTAATCACTGTTACAGATTTATCATAATGTAAAAGTGATATGTACCATACTGGTCTAAAGTTATTCATTGTATCTGATATCTGCCTTATTGAAATGTGATATGATTGATTCTGTTTGGTTTGTAAAGGCGTTGGATATTTATTTGATCTCTGTCTGATATAATATCTTTTTAATGGTGATGACACAATGATGGCTGATCTGTACTGTTGCAATTTCTGATGTAACTCTTGTTACTTACGTGATATATATGTCACTATTCTTGATCTTAATCATTGTGCTCATGGGATCTGGCTTTCTGATGTCTAGTGGATTACTACCACTTATGTCTGTATAGAATATAAAGTAATCTTTTGTCTGAATAATGTCCTTGGACTGGTTATTGATGCCTTTTTAATATCATTTGAAGAATTGCAACTCTTCATTGCATCTTTTAGTATTTGGCTCCTCTGTCATTATTGCACCCTTTTGGATAACTAATCTGTGATTAGTACTTGTGATCAGATATAATTTAAAGAGAAAACACTTACATTTTAGTATCAAGCTTGTTTTATGAATGAATGGAGAAAAACTAGCAACATATCCATTTAAGCTTTGTGTTTTTTACTGTTAGTATTTGATTATTAGAACATAACTATACATCCTCGTGAATTGGAGTTTCAGCAAAGATTTAATATTATTTGGATTTCTTTCTTATTGTAGAAAAGGTTATGGAGGCCCTGAACATTCCAAGAGGTGTCTGGCGTGTGCTTTTTTGAACACTTAATACTGATAGGTATTTTAAGTTTTAATAATATGGATTTGTATAATTCTACTTTTAATACAATCTTATTGCAGGTTGATAGATTTTCTTAACAAGTTTTCAAAGTGTTTTCTATAACGTCATTGTTCACTCCAGTTCGATCATCCTAACTTTTAGTTGTAGGTGCCTTGCCTTTGGTCAAGCATAAAGCTTTCCTTAGGCCCATGTAATATGGTGGGTAATTTGTTGGGTTTCTCCTTACCAATGAAAACTTTGATGTGACCCTTACTGTATTCTTTTGCCATGCATAACATGAATAAAAAACTAGCAATACTACATTGATGTGCAATGGGTACACTGAAGTGGTAGAAAATCAAATAGAAAAAATACATTGTTCTATGTTTTGCATGTATTTATGTAATACATTCTTACTAGGCACCATTACGAATGTCTTCCTTATTTGTCCAATGAGAAGGCACTCTAATTGGAAAATTTAGGAGCATATCTCATGATTTCTGTCTTCCTCTTGCTACCTCTCCCTATCTCCATCTCTACTTTAGCTCTCTCTACTTATTTTATAACCTATTTATCCCTCTATCCCTATCACCCTCTTTCTATATCTCCTTATATCTTTCTCTCTCATTCACCATCTATATATCGCTTTATCACCCCTTCTCCTTATTCCTCCATATCTCTTTATCTGTTCCTCTCTATCTTTCCCACTTTATCTCCCTGAACATCTGAGCTTTTAGAGAAGCAAAAAGCTTTTGCTAGTCAGGATCAAGTGAAGCAAAAGGCATTGCAGGCTGAATATGCTTGTGGCAGGGTCACTATGGCGGCGACGACAATTCACGTCATTTCCATAGTGGCCTCGCCCAAGAGCTAGCCACGGGCATCGAAAATGCGATGTCCGCACATCCATTGTGACGAAACATGCGTCGAACGCATAGCAACTCCATCGCAATTCTTGAATTTACGTCGCAATTACGACGCCATTGCAAGAATTGTGACAGCTGATGGCATCAATGCCATAGCTACCACACCGCCAGTGCTGTCGTGTGTCCCTGTCACAATTTTTGATGGATGTCACAATTGCAACGTCAAGGGAAGTAATGGGCATAGCAACCTCATGGCCAGATGCCGACGCGACCTCGTAGCAATGTGAGGGCAAACGTCAGAATTGCGACGAGAGCCACACGCATTGTGACAGGATTCGTGATAGATTAGAATGGTGAAATTGTGACTGAGTAGCATCGAAATTGTGATGACAAAGGATAGACATCATAATTTACGACTAAAAAATAATGACGTCTACTACTGTCGCAGTGGCGACACATTGCCATCGCAAATCGATGCCAAATGTATTAGTGGTAACATCTAAAAGCCTTGACTCCTTTCACCAATTCATATGCATATTTTTCATTGATGTCATACTTAAGTTCTACTACTTGCAAAGACTTGTTGAAGAATGCAATGGGCTACTCATAACTTTCCTCATTTTTTTGTAACAATACTACAGCAACAATGTGAAATGAGGCAAAAGAAAATATATGCATTAGTTTATCATAATTTGGAGCTCTAAGGATAGGGGCATCTTTAATGGCTTGCTTGATTTTTTAGAATGCAATACTAGGTTCAGCATCCCATTTTATCTTAGATCTTTTCTTTAGCATTCTTGATATTGGCCTAGTAATTTCTGCAAAATTTATCACAAATCTCCTAAGAAATTTGATCTGTCGAAAGAATGACTAAATGCCTTTAACACTCTTGGGTTTCTAAATATTTTCTATTGCTTCTACCCTTTCAGTTTCAATCCTCCCTCCATGCTTGCCAACTAAATGTCCTAACAACTTTCCTTTAGTAACACCAAAGTTACACTTCCTTGGATTTAAAGATATTGCATATTTAAGGGCTCTGATAAATACCTTTTCCAGATGTAGGCAATGATCATTCTCATCATTGGAATAGGAAGTGAGGTCATCTTGATACGCAACCAAAAATTTGTCAATAATATCAGCAAAAGCCACATCCATAGCCCTTTGAAAAGTAGCTCCAGCATTAGTAAGCCCGAAAGGCATCTTGACATAAATATAAGTACCCCATGGAGTAGTAAAAGCAATCTTGAACTATTCTAATTATTTAAAAACCACTTGATTGTAACCTAAAAATCCATCCATCATTGACATAAGCTCTAAACTAGTGACCCTTTGCAACATGGCTTCCATATTTGGCAATCCATAATTATCTTTTAAGGAAGATATATTGAGATTTCTAAAGTCTACACATAACCTTATGTCTCCATTTTTCTTCCTAACAGGAACTAAATTGGATACCCAAGAAGAATGTCTAATAGGCTTTATGATTCCTGCATCTCTCAATTTGATTAGTTCCTCTTGCATCTTGGGAGCCAAAGTTAGATTTATTGGTCTTTGTTTCTACCTGAAAGGTTTGGCATCTGATTTCAAAGGGATTTCATGCTGAAAAAGATCCTCCCTATAGGCTTTTAGGTCATCATATGACCATGCAAATACATGTCTATACTTCTTTAGTAGTTCTATCATATATTTCCTCATTTTAGGAGGCAATTTCTTACCAATATACACCTTTTTAGGTGTTTATTGAGTTCCCAAGTTCACCTCCTCTGAATATTTGGCATTGTATTCATTAGTATTCATTTGTGACCTGTCCTGGTTGTCAAAAACTATTTCCAAAACAACTATACCCTTTGGGATTTTATTTTTCCTCAATTGCACAACTTCCTTCCCAAAAACAATATCTTTTCCATCTATATTCTCTACATAAGCTTCAAAATCAATTTCTTGTCCTAACAACATATGCTCACAATTCAAAAATCTCAAAATATCCTTATCATCTTCAAACACTTGCCAATTCTGATCATTATTAGGGATAGAAGGTCTATTTTGAATCCCAATCTTAAACACACCAGCAAATGTGATATCATCAAGTTTTATTGCTGTGTTTGCCAGTAAGTCTGCCATTTTATTATTTGTCCTATCTTTCCAAATTATCCCAAATTCTTCAAAACACTCAATCATGTCCCATACTACATTTCTATACTATTTTAATCTTTTGTCCTTTGACACATAAGCATTTCTTACCACCACCAATTCAGAATCTCCTACAACATGTAAACACTTTATCCCATGCTTATGAGCTAATCTAAGAACTAGTAGTAAAACCTCATACTCTGCTATATTGTTAGTACAATGGAAACTTAAAGTAAAGGAGAATTTGTATGTTACCCCTGTTGGGGATATTAGCAAAATGCCTACACCAGATCCATCTTTGCAGCATGCTCTGACAAAAAACATAGTCCATAGATCACCCTTGTTTATTTTTGTATCAGCTTCCATTTCCATCTAAGACTTATGCTTGGATTTCTTCAAAGTTAAAACCTCAGCTCTGAATGCATTAATATTTGTATCCACAAAATTTGTCATACTATCTTCTGTATCTTCCTCTATCATGTATATACTTTTAGGCTCCCTATTGACTTTTATCAAATTCTCCTCAATGTTGAAAGTAGCAAATAACAAATCATACTGTAGACTCCCACCCATGGCAACACTCCACTTTCTTGAAAACAACATGCCATACTGAGGTGGAATGTCAAGATCCAATAAAATCATAGTAAATTCCTTGTCAGGATAGGTTGTTAATCTATATGGCAAAAAATTTATAGTGCCTATGACTGTCACTTCTCTTTTATCCATAGCACAACATCTCCCTTGAGTTGTATCCACCTCTAAGCCTAGTTCCTTCATTATTTCAAAAGGCATCACAGTATTGAAAGCACCAGAATCAATCATGCAATTTTTTAATGTTTTACCATTTACTAAAATGCTCAAGATACATGGTTCAACATTTCCCAAACACTGATTTACAGAATTATCCAAAAACATTTAAGGAATCTAAGACACAACTACTTCAGCTTCATTGTCCTTCACTTTTTCTTTACTAGTTTCTTTGGGACTATGATTTTCATTACACTCATGTCTCATATTTATACCAATACTTCCCAACCATGCTAAAGTTTTATCTTTATGTTTAGGGGTCCTTAATAATTCAGACAAAGGAACTTTGAGAGTGATTTGTGATAACATTGTAGTCATATCTATCGAAGAATCTAATGGGTTATCAATGACTGTACTCCTCTTGTCATGATGCTTATCAAAAATACTTACCTCACCTTAGTGATTCTTGCCACTTGTAATGATTGCTTTTGGTATCTTCTCATCTAACCTTTTTGGAGCATTATTTGGGGACTCACAAACCTTGGGATTATCTTCGTTTGGTTCCCACTTTTTATTTGTAATCTTAACCTTCTCAGTAGGGATCTCTTTAGTCTTCACAACTTCCCCTTTTTTATTATTAACGCCCTTTATAAACATACTAGCAACCTTATCATTTCCTTCCCTCTTAGCCATGTTTCTAGTCTGTACTTGAGCTATCATGTTTGTAGTAATTTGGTCAATCTCTTCCCTAGAGGGCTTCCTTAAAATGATTTGTTCTTTGGTACTTACCATGTTACACATAGTGTCTTCAACATCACTCTCATTCGAGAATACTTGTTGTTGCACTTCATTCTAAAACTACCTTTGTTCATTTACATCTCTATCATGATCCTCAAAGTCAGAATAATCATAATGTGATTCAAACATGTTACACCCTACATCCTCTTGGTTTTCTTCCTATTCTTGACATTTTTCTACTACATTCTGATTTCCATGGAAAGAAATGGGTACTACACAAGGTTTAGGAGCATGGGGTAATTGACACACAAAACACCATATAGGTTCAGCAGTGAATTTAGGTTCATCTACTACATTTACAAAGTTTTTAGATAAGGGATTAGGGGTGACCTTGTTGTTTGTATTCTTGGGAGGAGGGATATTTGGCTAACCATCTTTCTAGGTGGTGGTATAAGGGAAATTTTGCAACCTATTTTTTCTATTGAAATTTGACTGATAAGGGACCCTATTTTTAGTAGGATTCCTATCATTTTTCACCTGAGGGATATTTAAATTCTTTATAGCATTTAAAAGTTGACTTATCTCACTAGGCTCTTGCCTTTTTCCACCTCCACCCTTGTTGTCCTCCTTTATGTTTCCCTTATTTCCAAACAATCTACGGTCATCTCTCTTACTTTCAAGTGTTCCTAAAATTGTCAAATTATTTTCCACATTTATGGCAATTCTAAAAGCATCTCTTAAAGTTCTAGGCTCCTTATCCCTATGTCGGTATGCCATTTTACCATCAAAAGCATTCAAATAAGTAATCAAGCATACGTTGTCATCTAATTTCATGGCCTACGTTAGCTTGTACATCCTCTTCTAGAATCTAATGTTAAATTCAGTGATAGATTCATTAGGTAACCTCTTAATATTATTGAATTCACTCAAAATGTAGCTCTGATTTTTCTTGTCACCATATTGTTCCTTGAAACAATATTCAATATCCTTCCAATCAACAATAGATAATTTAGGAAGTCTCTTGAGCCATTCTCTAGCATCTTCAGTTAAGGATTGAACAAACAACTTCATAATAACTTCCTTAGCCTCAACCTCATAATCACGCATCATATCAAGAAAACTCCTCAAATGGTCTTTACAAGTTATAGCATTGTTCTTAGCAAATTTAGGCAACCTTTTTCTCATTTCTTGTGGAATAGGATTACGGTAACCAGGGATTCCATCAAAACATATTTCCCTATAACCCTCTAACTAGACAGGTCTTCTATGTAAATCAAGCTTAGGATGATGGTCAATATGTTTCCTACTATTACTGACAGTATTACTAGTGCTAGCATCACCAATAGATTTGTTAAGATCTATTTTATGTGAAACTGATGATAAGAAAGGGAGAGGCACCTTAGTAGTATATTGATTTGCATCATTAGATCCACCATCATCTTTAGGTATAGCTACAGATTGCCTTTTAGCATTCTCCAAGAATTTGATCTTATTGTTTATTTTAGCTATGGCTACTTCATTTTCTACAATCTCCAATTTCTTAACCAAGGCATCCATTTCTTTTCTCTTTTTCTCCAGCTCAATATCTAAAAGTGACATGGAATCATGGATCTAAACATTTTTTTTTCATTCATTAATCTTAACACCAATCTCATTTTGTTTCCCCTTATCTTTAACATCAACAATATGCCCTATATCCTTTGCTTTGTTGTTGTTAGCTTCTAGAGCACTGTAGTTTTTAGTCTATTGTATTATAGGTCCTTCTAGGTTTAGGTTCTACATTTCCAACAACTTTTGTTCTTGTATTTTAAGCTATTTGACTTGACCTATAATCTCTAGTTGCTATGCCTTAGCTGTTATTTCATTTTTCTTCTTTTGGGTAGCAATTCTCCTAAGTAATGTCTGCTTTTCTTCAAAGGCTTTTGCAATATTTTCCTCCCTTTCTTTTTGTAATTTTTTATTTATGGCTTCTTGCTAAGCAAGTTGCATTCTTAGGACTTCAATCTCATCAGGATCTGGGATAGTAAACTCATAACTAGCAGTTTTTTCATCATTGAAACTCTTAGGATCTAAATGTTTTGGTGCTACTTCTCCTTGAGAATAGTCAGAAAAGAAAGGTTTTGTGCTTTGTTTAAAAAGATTATTGCTATTCCTTTTTTCTAAACTAGGTGTATTATGCAACTCTATAGTTTCTTGGCATATCACTTTGGGTGTGCTAAAAAAGTCATCACTAGATAGTCCAGGATGGGATCTAGAACTTTGGCAAGATGATTCCCTTTCCATAGCAAAAAAATGAACATTCTCTCCCCTCATTACTTGCTCTTGGGGATGGTCTTCTCTATGCATCTAAGATCTTTTCATAGCCCAATATTGTCTTCCCCTAGGAGGGAGATAAGTTTGTAATTTGATTCCCAGGTTTTTTCTCACATTTGCCTATGTGTTTCTTTTGTTTTCCATGATTTTGAGATAAAAAATCTTCTAAATAATGACACTAGTTAAAACCTTATGATTCGCCACCCACCCTATCAAAATGAGAAAAAATTTCTTCCCCTTAAATGATACACTGGTTTATGACACATAAAGCATTCTTCCCCAACAGAGTCACCATTTTGTTGGTGTTTGAAACTACTGAGCAACAAAATGCTCAATACTAGAATGAAAGTGCACAAATAATCTAAAGATTAGCCAATTCTCATAATTAATCACACAAGTAGATCATCTGGACCCAATGTTAATGAAACTGAGGATGGTTTCCTACTCTTTAGGCTGTGCTAAACCAAGGTGGGTATACCTAGGGATGATTCTAATGCAAACTGTTGTATGAAATTATGTAGTTTCATTCTAATTTTCATCTTCTACCCTTAGGCACATACACAATTTATCAATTTTTTTGGAGCTCTCAAATCTATATGCATCCCCTATAAGAAGATCTGGTCATAAATCTCCTATAGTTTAGAAGTATTCCTAGAATTAGCAACTATCTAAGACTCAGAGAACTATATGTAAATGAGTGGTGACCAGGATTACAACCTTGAACAAAATAGAATAAGAATAAATTTGAATTTATAATAGTTTTAACATGTAGAGGCAGAATTTACTCTCAATCATCTCTAATTTATAAGACCAGTACCTTATCCATTAGGCATAAATAGTCACTTATGGGCAGGAGACCTTGTTCAATTAACTTGAAATTGAATCTATCAGCTATAATCACCCATTTCCATTCTTACATGATATCCTCTTCATAAACTCATAAATTCTATTGATTTATTGAAGCATTTACATAATCCACTGAATTATAAGCAACAATATAACCAATATACACCCCATCTAGAATGCATTCAACCAAATAAACATTATTCAAATGATCTCAAAACTAATAAACTCATGAAAAGTAGACAAAAAATGGTGACATAGATTTGGTGTAAATACCCCTTTGTATTATCTTTTTTGTTGACTAATACAATAACCAATAGAAACTCAGTAAAGAACCCAAAAAATCATAATGATTTTGGATCTCTATCTGTTATCAGATAAGTACATGATTGAAAATAAACTCCAAACAGCTACATATGACTGGACCGAATGTACTTTCTTGAAAATTGGAAAACATAAAAACTTTTTGGACACTCACAATGCCTTGAAAACTCATTTATATAACATGAGTTGCAACAAGCAAAGGGAAATTGTGATTGACAAGTGTCCTTTTTACAACAACGAGTATAACAACTTTTTCCAAAATATCTAGACACCTTTTTTCAAAAAGAAACAAAGAAAGTGTTGATGTTTGAAAATATTACCATGTTTTCAATTATCCCCATGAGAATATGACACATCTAGGGGTAACTAACTCCCATTATCAACATATCATTTCAGACATAGGGCCAACTATAAGGCATGACCCTTCTTCTACTTCAAGCTCTACAAAACCTAGGCGAGTGAACCTAAAATTCAAATGATACCGTACCAGTGCAAAAAACATATCCCTAAATCTATTAAGCAGATGAGAACCCTTATATCTCCTAATAACTCATGAAATAACCTCAATCTACAGTAGCTAAATGCAGATTTATGAATCTTCACAAGCTGAGTGAGGGTTAAACATTTAGGTCCTTCAACATAAAATGTAAAGAACATTTGATTTATAATGTTGAATTCAACAAAACCCCTAGTATGCAGCAGCAAGGACTAAGTGATCCTATAAACTGATCAGTGCCTTAACCATTGGGCAAATCCATGAATCAAATGCATGCATATGGATATTTGATACTTATGTATACATTTAGATATACAATCTATCTATTTACATTGTAAATAAACATATGTGCTCAATCCAAACCTCATTCTTACATGATATCCTTCTCAACAAACCTGCAACCCTATTGATTTACTGAAGCATTTACATAACTGTTTGAGTCATAAGCAACAAAAAAACAACATACAGCCTTAAGAGACTGCAACTATGACCTAGGCTCTTTGTTCAAAGGTCATAAAACATTACAACTCACTAAGACTAGAGACGAGCATTAGAATGAAACTAATGAAATTCTTCTGCTCTTTGTATTAATTTAACAATATAACCAAATGCATGAAATGAAAACATGAAAATAACTAACAGATATGAACTTGTTGTATTTATCTTCCTATTGTTGTTCAAACAAGAGAAATTTCTGAAAAATGTATGGTATCACGGTATGGGAACACATCAAAACTGGATCCAACACCTGGGTATCACAGTAATGTGCTAATTTTTCTCCAAAGACTAGAACCCTTACAAAATATGAGCGAAAGAAAGATATAGGAGAAGAGTTCATTCCTGGATTGAATCTGAACATGACACTTGTCCACCTGGAAAAACCTTCTCAACAGGTTAAAACCATCTTTCTTATTTTCTCCCTCCAACTGAAAATCAAATCTTCATCATTATGGCTCCACAAGGTATAAATATCTGGGATATTCTATTCACCCTCATAACTGATTTCTGATTCTAAAGTGCATTCATGGTAAAAGTGAAAAACCAGTTACAAAGTGACTTCAAGAAGCCAAGATAACCTTTCTTGTTTATTTTCTCCACATCCAGGCTTCAAAAAGCATTCAAAATCTGTCTTGTAATAAACTATGATGCTTCATGATGAATTCTGCCACTTTTATTGAGAATGCCCTAGAAATTGAAAAGATTCTTATAGACTAAATCGGTGAAGACCTGTGCAAAATCTGACCTCAAATCTAGAAAATTTGGATTCTCTCGGTTCCAACGGTATACTGCACTTCCTATTTCTGATAAGAATCACCCCTGTTATGGCAATTTGAAAAATCTTGTCGAAACTATGTCTGAAGTTTAAAAATGAAAAATTTAGAAATATATATAGTCTAGACTTTATAAAAATTTTAATTCATTTAAATTTTCCATTTTATACGTTGATCTCTCTGAATTTCCATTTGATATTCACTTTGTTGTTTCCCTCAACCTGTCGTTGCCATGTGTCTCTTGTTGATTGGCTGAGACCTTTTGAAATCCTTATAATTAATTAATTATTTCCATCTCTTTCTTGTAATCTTAGAGGCTCCATTCATCTAGATCTACGGTCATACGCTGAAGGCTGTCGCTTTACATTCTTACGGGCTTGAACATAAGCCCGGGACCCTTTCTCATTCTTATTTCCGCCTCTACGCTTAACCATCCCTTTATGCCTTTATGCTCACATAGTGAAGCTCCCTTTACACTTTTATGACCTCAAGCATATCCCCAAAGCCTTTAAAAATTTGATTTACACCCCTATGCTAAACCTCATCTCGTATGGGCGTCATGCTTCTTTCATACATATCCCGATCGTACGATGTTGTTCCTTGTTCGTAGCAATGGGAAGCCTTAGCTTATCAACCTCTGATCATCTGCTTGAGCATAAGATCAGAATACTTCTCTACTTAGCCTTCCGCTTGCACAATGAACCACCACGTTGAACCACTGCGTGTCCTCTAGTAAAATAAGTTTAATGATGCACCGACCACTGGCGAACCCCATAGCTTAAGCCCATGGCTTCCAAAATGTCCTTGTCTTCAAGACATCTTTCATATCTCGTAAGGTAGTATTTAAACTCATTACAATAAACTCCTTTCCGCAATGTTGGATTAAGTTCACCCTTGCACCCTTCGCGAATCACTACTCTGCTGGCTTTTTTTAAATGCGTGAGTCTCTCTATGATATGGGCGGCCCTTTTTTTTACTTCACGCGGGTCTTTGCCTATTGCTGTAAGTCTAGTTTTTATTATTGGCAACTTCCTCTTCATTTGGTTTTTTCTTTAAAATGTGGCTCTTTTAGCTTGCTGCGTGGATGGTTCTACTCATGATGTTGACTGTGATTTCTTCTCATTCTTCAATTTGAAATTGTGTGGATATCTCTTGTTGTTATGCCAGGTTCTGTCCTTTTACATATGCTTGGATCTTTTCTTAATGCGATGACTCTTCCTTTTAATTGCCGCAGATCTACCCTTTGGAATGTGTGGGATTCTCCTTTTTGACGCTCGCTCCCTGCTTGGATACCTTTCTTTGGCATGAATTCTGCTCTTTCCATGCCTTTAATGCATTGTAGTTGGTGTTGGGCGGCTTTTTTCCTCTTCTTAACATGTGCTCTATTCCAGCTCATGCCGTGAGTGTTCCTTTTTACTTTGCGTTACTTCAAGTGTGTGAGTCTTGTTCTGTAGCTTTTTCTATGTGATCTACGTGGGCTCTTCCCACTTTTTAACTGCTCTTTGCATTAAATCTATAGCTTCTTTAGTTGGCATGGGGAGCTGAGTCGGCTACTCTGCTATTGGACACAGATCTTCTTTCATCTCATGCTGGGTCTCCTTTTATCTTTTACAATACGTGAAACTCTCTTTTCATGTGCTATGCCTCTATTTAAGCTGTGAGATTCCTTTTATGCTCTTGAGGCTGCTCTTTGCTGAATGGCATCAATCTTTTATAGCATGGGTAATTAGAAAATGCATCAGCCGCACCAAGTGGATTGGCTCGCAACCACTAAGACGCAATGACGTAGACGAAGCTTTCTCCTCTCTGTGCCATGGTGTTATCTATTCACTTTTTTCAACGTGATCCTTAGCTTCACATTGCTACCAGTCTTCTTTAATTCCCAGTTGAAAAAGGAAGATATATATTGAAAAGAGACAATTGAATGTGGTTCTCTCGTAATCTTATGTTCTAACATCCCAATCATCTTGGCACAGCTTGACACAACTCCATCATTTTCAAACCATAGGAGAAGACCAATTATCAGTTTCACATTAGAAAATGTCAATGTGATAGGTACTTAAATACATTCAGGCTCTTAGCGGTTTTCATCAATCCAAGCTATTCTAATTATGTTTGCATTGTGACATTTAAATAGATCAAAATCATTCTCACTAATTTTAGTTACTTTGAAAACTTTAGCATGCCTTATCAATTAGATGAATTAGTCGGACCCCAAAGTGGGTCCGGCTAAAATTTTTTCGCTTTCGAACAATTGAAATGTTGAATTAATCTATTAATCATCTCGAACTGATTATAATCAAAATTGAGCACTGAAAACCACTTTTAAAACTCATTTTATCATTTTTGCAACACTATGAAAGTTGTGTCTGGAGGCCTGTTGCCTAGCTTAAAAAACTGACCCAGACAACTGGCCAAGCTCTAAAACATGACCCACTGATTCTTTCCTTCACATACTTTCACCCTATCAGATCTCATCTCATGAAGAATTCGGGGTCAAAAGATATTAACCATCAAAGTCACCCTTTAGAATTACCTGCACAAAAATATGTCAGAAACCACAAACTGGGTTTTGACTTGGCCTAGAAAACTGGGTAAACGAGCATATGGGGAAACAAAAACTGGGGCATTGGTTCTCTGTCATGAGGAAATTATAAATATATGATTTGGACTCATGAAAAGTAATAGGACGCAAATGGCGAGTGGTCAAAGTAGGCTACATGGATTTTACAGATTTAAACAATGGTAAGATAACGATTTTTGCAAATGGAAAAGACCTGGAAAAGTGTGAATACAGATTCGCCATGACTTTCAAATTGACACAGTTGAAGTATTTTTAGAGGAAAACATAGTGGTACAATCCATTTGATCTCACCAATCACAGATTTGAAGATATAACATCGTGAACAGGGGTTCCAATCAATCTACAAATGCTGACACCAGTAAAAAGATAGAAATGTTTGAAAACTAATCAAACGGATTCATCAAGAGTTTAAAATTTTGACATAAGAAGTCTCTGATGTCTATAATGCAACACAAAAGGAATTTCAACATTTTGGTCAACTGGTCAAAAGTTGTAGCTTGTCAAACAGGGCTTCCCAGAATTATGTGCAATATGCATCAGCATGAAAACATTAAATGACGAACTTTGAGGGATTCAAAACCTAGGAAAATAGACTCGAAATGACTCAAAATTTGAAATATAGGCTTTTAGGTATGGACACTAGACAATCTCAAAGTGGTAGGTCATGACACAATTCTAGGTTAAAGATATTCAAATACAAATAGGGCTTCCTATCACTATTTGACGCTTAGGTAAAAATGTAGAAATGACACCAGCTGAAAGCAAGACTTCGCCAAATGACTCAGAATGTCAATTTATCATCATGGAACACTTAGGAAGATTGAATGAAAGGTGTTAGAAACATTGAACACCTCTGGGGCTTTATAGGTATAGCCGGGTATACAAGCATTTATGGGGCTTGATTTCTCAAAATTTTAAAATGTGACTAAAAATGAAGCATGCAATTTTTAGTCCCAACAGAAAGACAATTACAAATGATAGGTGGAGCATAAAATCTTCAACTTTAACCTTTTATCTAACTGGTTCCTATTGGTAGAGCCTTGATTTCTGTGATTGCCTCCCAAACAATAACTTCCCTTTTGGTGGGCCACTCGCAAGTCTTGATTGTGGCTAACTCACTAACAGATTTCTACCATCTAGCATCAGTAATCACCTTTCCTTCTATAGTAAACCTATTCATTTCAGTTTCAATCTTGAATAGGGTATCAATGAGTTCATTAAAATACACTTATTAATATCATCTTTGAAAATGGGTGCCACCTGTGGCAAGTCTACAATATGGTCAAAAGAACTAGACCATTCATTGAAATCCTTTACTTTGCTATCAGAATCAAGAACAAAATAAATCAAAGAATAAAAACCACTTGTTAACACTTTCATTTTACTTTGTATGGCTTCCAGCTTCGTTGTGAAAATTTGCAATAGGTCTTTTACCTTGTCCATACCCTCCTTTATAGCAATAACTTTATCTTGGAGATCTGGCTTTTTGGCTAACAAGGGTATCAATCTATCAAAGAACTGCATGTATGGTCCCCATTGCTGAAATATTGGCTCAAGCCATCCAATTGCATCCTTGCATACTAGCTCTATAGATTGTAGGTTTATGAAAGCATTATAAGAGTCTTGAGATATTCTTTTCGAAGTGCTTATTCTATGCTTTAACACATTCATTGTGATACTTTTCTCAGTTACATTGTCAGATTTAGGAGCCCCTATTTCCACATTTACTACAGGTATTGGCACTATTACCCCCATAGATATTTCTTCTATTTGGGCCTCTACCTCTGTAGTGTGCCTTTATTCTTCTATTTGCCTAGGAGCATGTACTACCTTAGCTATTGCCTTGAGTTTCTCTTTGAGGGATATTATTTCTGCTTCTAGATTTTGAATTTTCCCCTCCAACTCTTCTATTTATATTTTTGTACATGGCTCATTTTGAGCTCTTCTTCATACAATTTTCTAATGTCAAGACACTCATTATACACTACAGCTAGCTTATCCTCAATTTCATCCACCTTTACCTCATCCATGAGAGCCAAGTGTTTGACCAACCTAGAGATCTCTTTCCTAGTAGTGTTCTCCAATGTCCACACAATCATATTGCCTCGTACAGTTTCCTATATATCCATCATTCTAGGTTTTTTGGTGTCAGGGGCCACACTCCATACTGCTAGGGTTTTTGTGTCTATGTTAAACCCTGACCCTCTCTTAAATCCTTCACCACTAGTGGCTTCATAACTTATAGCCTTGTCTTGTCTTCTCATTTGATCTAGAATAAAATCCCTCTCAATATCCCAATGTGGTATTAAAATCATACCACTCCTGTGTACCAACTCCCTGGCTTCTGCAGAGGTCATTGTTTCACTCTTAGGATCATAGGCTAATAGTTTTTCAACTAATTCTTTGTTCTTCTTTGGATCTTCTCTGGGCATGAGACTCAATGTGAGTTCATTTTGTTTTATTTTGTAAATAAAACTTTTAAACTCTGATGATTTAATGAAATCATCATCTTGCATGAACTTTTCAAATTGAATAAGCCTATCATCCAATCTTGATGCTGCAATCTAGAGATTAGTAGAGGCTTTCTCTACTTCTATAGCCCTTTGATGTAAATAATTTTTCCTAATATTAGAAAAATATTCATTATTTCCTGGCATAACCTATAAGGCTCTACTTACTACCCTATCTAAGATGTGCATTGTTTTCTGCCTTTTATTTCCTTTGGGGACCCAAGCTGAAGTTTATGGCTGCTCGTCTTCCAACTCAATCTCCAACTGCACATCTGGCTTAGGGGATTCTCTATTTACCATGGCTTCCTCTCCCTCTAGCTCATGTGGCATTTGAGACATGATATAATTGAAGTTATCCACCATTTTCCTCAAGTTACTAGGGTATGGAACCTCTGTATAAAAACCCTTAAAGTCAAGGTTGGTTCTTTTCAAGGCCTCCTTTACTTTCCTTATCTCTTCATTTTTTTTAATAGCTCATCAGCCTCCCATGTTGCTACTATGTTCGCAATTAAGTCCTCTATAGAGATTGGCTTGCTTGGAGGCAGGATGTATCCCCTAATGGCCTTGACCTCATTGGTAATGTAATTGTCACGGTCATACATCCTATAGGGCCTAGTAGAAAATTTGTATTGGCCTAGATACTCACTCAATACCTCATATGTATTTTTTCCTATTTCAAAATCTCCCACTTTAAAGGTTCTACAGAAAAAAGTAGGCTTGTGTAGAGAAGGGGGGATCATTTCTTTATTCATTAATAAAAATTGCCAAAAGAATTCAATAATGGCCAATCTAGGGGGTAAATATTTGGGTAGTCGGTGAGGAGGATGTGTGCATGCATAGACTCTCATCAATGTGCACTCTTTGAATAAAAAGATGCTTCCCCAATTATGATCTAATTTTTTTTTCTCATCTAAAAATGAGGGCCTAAGAAAATCCTTCAAAAAATTTGGTGCCCTAAAGAAGGTATGATCTAATTGCCTCATGATAACAAAACTGAATAAATTGAAAAACACAAGTGCATTTGAATAATGAAAATTTTTATCCCAAATTCGAGTCCATAGTTGCACAAGTAACTCACCAAATTCATCTAAGGTTTGATCAATGAAGTCTGGGCTGATGTAACCAATGGTGTGATACAGAATAAGATGCATCAACAGTTAGTAATGGTGGAACATGAAATTCTTCATCTCTCACTTCTTTGCACTGACAAGCTAATTGTGCATGTTGTCCATGATAAAGGCTACATAGTCATAGTCCTTATGATGAAAGGGGTCCTATATATCACATGCCATCAAGAATAGGGAGCCATAAACACAATCCTCTACACCATCACTCCCTAGAACTTTGTGTAACCCATATACTATGTTCTTGGAATAATTTTTCAATCTATTTAAGCGAAACAATTCCCCCACTTTCTTTGGAATCATCCTTGCCTTTTTCACATTATAAGGGATGTGGGACAACCTGAAATTGTTTACAAAGTAGGTAATATTACTCCCAAATTTCCTCTGCAAGTCTTTAAGGTCAATAGGCACATCCAGTTTCCCTTCCAATCCATAAGCTTCTATAAAAAAAGTTCTATCTAGTGTGCACAAAAAACTCCCATTGTGTCTTTGAAAAGTCTTGGTAACTGGATTGTAGGAATTTATCAATGCTTTCAACAGGTCTACATCAACAAATACCTCTAGAAATATCATTTTTTCCATGTTTTGTTCCATGGGTTATAGATTGGCACCTTTTCTATTATGTTCTAGTAGAACTATAAAAACAAGTTGAAACCATCAATTCTAGGGCACTATGCATCCCTAACCATGAAATAAGGCTCTCTAAAGATATGGTTGTTAGCTAAGATAGCATTTGATGACCTTGGAAGAAGTTTTAAGCAATCTTCAGCATGCTTGTTGGGCTTCCTAACCCTTGATTTCTTCTCAGTCTTAGCAGTACTCTTCTTTTACCTTCTGTTGTGACTTCTACCACATCATCTCCTTCGTCTTCAACCTCAACCTCCTCTTTAGGAACCTGCTTGACTTCTTTGTCAACCATCTTCTCTACAATTTATACTTTGAATCCTTGCACATCAACATAGCAATTATGAAGCTATGGATGCTTGAATAAAATTTTCAGAGCAAGAGCACAATTTCTTTAGAGTGGAAATGTTCTGGATGTTCAATCAAATATTTATGTTTTAATGATTCAATCCACCATCTTTTTAATTAATTCTACATGCATGAGCATTTAATACCACCTTCGTAGGCTAATAGCAAGGGATGTCAACTATGAAATTGGATCTTGATATCCTTTTTAATGTTTTATTTTACTTGGCTATGGTGATTTTGTTCTTTTCTGAACTGGTATGACACTTTAGCAACTTTCTTTTCAAAATCTGGTCTTCTGTTCTTATGCTGAGTCAAAATCTCCAATCTTCGTAACCCCAAAAACAACCCTGGCTAGCCTTTACACTCCTTTGGTGAGGCTTTAGAACATCCCAAGTGTAGAAGCATTAGGTTTTTTTAACAATGTTTGAAATTTCCTTTACGCCTTTAAGCGACCCTTTACACCGTAGAATCTCAAACTTTCAAAAATGATATCTTCACTCTTATGCATCAAACATTCCTCATATGAGCATAAAACCCTTGCTGCTACCTTTTTTACCCTTTACTCTCATATGCACGCATATTAGCGAAAGGCTTAAAAAATTCCTTTACATTCCTTCACTAACCTCGATACCTAAGACATCATAACTCTTTAAACACACATCTTTCGATCATACGCTTAAGGCTCTACTCATGGCACCGTAATGCCTCTTGTCTTTGCTTTATTCCTCCTTTATGTTTGCATGAGTTACCTCATCCTTGTAATATCAAAAAAGATTTTATAGATGGCATCCTACTCTTACATTTTTCCTTTCTCATATAAGCCTAAAGCCTTGTGTTCATTCCTTCACTTTACCTTTTATGCTTATACACTCAAAACTAACTCATAACCATGAAGGATGAAATAGCTCTTCGTTCATACGCTTATCTTGTAAACATAAAGGCATAATTATAAAATTTCACCTTTCACTAATCAATGACCCAAATTGCAACATAAAGAAGTAGAAAATAACATCACCGTTGATTTTTAGCACATGCAAAATTGAGAACTTAAGTTCTTTGCCATGTGGGTCAAGCCCATCTAATGTTTGTGATGTGTTAGCACTTGATTCCCTTACATAAAGCCCCTCTGATAACTCTAACATGTCCCACTTTGAAATGATCACTATTATAATCTAGCTTTACAGTTGTCCACGAGCCTAAAGATTGTATGCATGTAAACACAATTGCATCTCACCTTCGCTCTTATGAATTCACTTTACCCATAGAATCATAAAACATTTTGTGCATTCTTACAAGCTATTCCTTTATGCCATGCCGAGGTATTACGCTCTTACACAATTCATTAGAATCTAGATGCGTAGACCTCAACTCAACATCTTTTCATCCCTTCGCTCAACTACTTATTCATATTCTGGTAAATCAGCACAACACCTATCCTTCAAAACCTTTTACAATCACATGCTCAACACTACATCATATGATTGGGAATACCTCTTCAAACCTCTTCTGCTCACCCATTCAATTGCTCATCGTAAAGCCGTAAAGCCACCTTTAAAGCATAAAATTCCTTTACGTGTCTTCACTCAAAGACCAAACATATGATTGGGGAGATTCCAAAAGAACTATTCCACTATTATGAAAGATAAGAACATATGCCCGTAAAACAAAACTTCTTTATGCTCTTACACTGCACTATAAAATGAAAGCACAAGAACATGAGGAAAAAGGTATTTTGCTCATACATGAAACTCTACACCATAAGACTGTAAAGGGAAAAAAATTAAGTGCTTCACAAATATTTTTGAAAATTTGAAAGGAGACCTAGGGATTTTCATACGTAGGGTATTTTAGTGGCTACAAGGAGAGACAAACATTGAGAATTTAATAGATTTCAACAACACATGAATCAGGGCATGACTAGGGTAATCTAAACATATGAAAGTAATGAGGAATGAAACCCTATTCTACAAAATTCAATGACCTAACTGATTTTTCACCCAAATTTTTATATATTTTCCTATACTGTGAAAAATTAAACCAATGGATCCAAGCCAAAGAAAATTGGTATGTAAACTTCATAAAGCCTTATATGGATTGAAGCAAGCTCCTAGAGCATGGTATGAAAGACTTCATTGATATTTGGTAAAAATTGGTTTTTAAAAGACAAATGATAATAGTTCTTTGTATATGAAGGAAGGACCACATGACAAGATATTACTTGCAAAAGTATTTGTAGATGATATCTTATTTACAATACATGATGAGTTATGTAAATATTTATCTAAAGAAATGAGGAATGAATTTGAAATGTCTATGTTTGGAGATTTTTTTTTTTTTTGTGAGTCTACAAGTTAATCAGGTGAAGGATGGGATATGCATCACATAATCAAAATACATTAGGGAAACATTGAAAATATTTGGAAAGGAATATTCCAAACTAGTTAAAAAACCTATGTCTACTAGACATAGGCTCTTAAATGATGATTCAAAGTCCAGGTAAATCAAACTACTTATAGATTAATGATTGGGAAACTTTAGTATGTGTTTCACAAAAGACCTAATATGAAATTTGTAATTGGCATAGTTACAATATTTTCTACTAATCCTAAAAAAATTGCATGATGGTAGTGAAAGGAATTTTGAGATATCTAAAAGGAACCAAAGACTATGGGTTATGTTACAAGAAAGGGGTAAATCTTGATTTAAGAGCCTTTACTGATGTAGATTGGTTAGGAAGCATTGATGATAGGAAAAGTTCTATTGGAGGAGCATTCTTTCTTAGAAAGAGGCTAGTGTCTTGGACAAGAAAGAAGTAGAATTGTATTTCTCAATCCACGACACAAGCAAAGTATGTTGATGCATAAATTAATTGTTCTAACATAATGTGGATAAAATAATTGATGTCAGGAATGAAAGAAGACATCCAAGAAATAGTACTTATCTATTGTGATAACACGAGTGAAATCAATATATCCAAAAACTAGTAATGCACTCAAAGACAAAACACATTGTAATCAAATATCATTTACTAAGGGAATTGGTTCAAGACAAAGAGGTGAGATTGGAATATGTGAACACCAAGGAGCATATATAAGATATATTTACCAAAGCTTTACCAAAGGATGCATTTATATATTTAAGAGGTATCCTAAGGTTTATTCCACTATTTGATGCTAACTAAACCAAAAAATAGTGTGCCATCAACCAAGCTCCATTGAAGATCAATCAAGTTGATGTAGTGAGATACAAAGAATATTGCATATGAATCAGTACAAATGGTACATTGAAATTTAAAATTTTACATCCTTTGGCAGTTGATGTCAAAGAGGGATATTTTAGTGTCAACATGGAAGATTGTGAAAAGTTTAGTATTAATGAGATTGAGTGAAAGTCTTGATGATGGAATATAAAAGTAAGAGGGAGAAAATGATAGAAGAGCAATGAAAAGATAACATTAGTAGACAAATCCTAGTAAAATCTTAGAGGGAGCTAGTATGGATAAGAATTAGAATAGAACTAAGGATATTATATAATTGCTCATACTTTTATCAGCTTATGTTGATATGTTGTGTTTCCATCAATGCTAAATAGGGACTTTGTTGGAAAGAATTATTTAGTTTTATATTGTCCTTGATGATTACACAAATGTCAATATTAATTGATCAATATAGAGTTTGTTGCATTAACCTTGTATATCTCAGTATTAACTAAGCAGTTGGGTAATCAAGGCTTTCCAATATTAACTAAGGAGTTGGTTACTGATAGGGTACCTACTTGTAGTGTTGACCAAGTGATTGGGCATCAAAGGAGATCTGTATTGACCAAGTGGTCAAACATTAAGGAGATTAGTAATGATTGAGTAGTCAGTAAATAAAGAAGTCATAGTGCCAACTAAGTGTTCACTTTCATTGCTAACTGAGTGACAATAGATTGAAATTGTAAAATGTTTTATTATTTGTGGCCGACTATTTGGATGTTTGTTGATGTTTTGAAAGGGTAGTCAAGATGACTTTTCCTAGATTATTATATATAAGAAAGGTCAAGTTGTGAGGATAAAGAGTAACAAGAAAAATATGAAACGAATGGATATGTGGGAAATGGAAAAAAGGTAGAGGAAGAAATTGTAGAAGATAAGTTGCAAAGAAACATCTTATCCTGAAGGATCAAGAGGTCAAGCCAGTTCAGAGACATAAATCTGCAAAGATAGTTTCTTCATAAATTAGATCAAATTGGTATTGCTCTCTAACCATTATAACAGTAAAGAAATCTCTTAATAGAGTTGACTTAATAGTCATTTTGTAAATCCTCTAATAAGGTGACATTTCAAGATTGAAGTGTTTGATGACCTCTAACTAGGCCACTCCTAACAAGGTCATACTTAATAGTATGTTTTGCAATCTTTAATAGGGTTGGCTCCTAATAGGGCTCACTTCAGAAGAGTGGAAATTATTGTGACTAGTTTTAAGGTGGTTTTTTCCAAATTGGGTTTCCATGTTAAATCTTGGTGTCATCTATGTTCATGTTATTTACTTATGCTTTATTTTTCTGCAACTAAGTTACTAAAGGATAAAATAGTTTAATAAATCTTTAAGATTTCTCTATTAACGAGGCATCAATATTATTATAATGTTAACCGAGCTATCCAGTTTTGCATGATTAGTGAAAGTTTGTATTGACAGCTAAGGAAAAAAGGATTTGTTTTCATGGCAATTGATTCACCCCTCTCCTCTTAGTTACTCCTCTTACATTTCCAATAGATGTAAGAAAAATTACAACTATAATAAGAGAAATGTAGTGTGTTTTTATTACAATAAATTTGGGCATTGTGCAAGTGAATTCTAGAAAGAAAAAAGTGATTAGTCAAGGAAAAGTGCAAATGTGGCTGATGTGAATGTGGGTGAAGAAAATAACTCCGCAACCTTTAGATTATGCAGCATTGGTGAGGAAGGAACCCTTGAAGTGTGGTATTTGGATAATGGCTATAACAAACACATGAGTCGTAATGAAAATTTTCTTTCTTTTATTGATAAAACTTTGAAGTCTAAAATTAGAATGGTGAAAAATAGAACCATCCCTATTGTAGGAAAGGGATCTATCATGGTCTACACTAAGAAAGGTGAGAAGAAGGAGATACAAAATGTTTATTTTATCCTAGGAATGAAGCATAATTTGATGAGTGTTTGACAACTTATACAAAATAGTTTTAAGCTGTTGATGGAAGATAACAAGTGTGTTATTTATGAGAAAGATGAGAGTAAGAAGATACATGTAATGGTTCAAATAACATAGAACTAGATATATCCTTTGAGAATAGAGACATGTTTCTCTTCTCAAATCAAAGTTGCACCTCTCAAAGATGCATGCCCAACAATACATCAATAATTAGCTCTAAAGAGAGTGATTAAAGACCCCTCCAAGCTATGGCATCTCAGGTATGCACATCTTGGTTATGATGTTTTGAATTTATTGTCCAAGAAAAGAATGGTAGATGGTTTGTCAAAGATTTTAGAGTCATGTAGCAAGTGTGAAACTTGTATTTTGGGTAACCAATACAGGCATCACTTTAATTATGGTAATTCTATAAGGGAAGGGGAACCATTAGAGTTGGTGCATATTTATTTAGTTGCCCCTATGAAAACCATTTCTATTATGGGGAGTACTTATTTTATGACATTTATAGATGATTTTAGATGTTGGACATTGGTGTATTTTTTGAAAAATAAATCTGATGCATTTGATAAGTTTTAAGAGTTTAAAGCCCATGCTTAAAAAGAATGCTGACATTATGTTAAAGACCTTAGGTCAGATAGAAGAGTGGAGTTTACATCTAGTTCTTTTGTAATTTTTTGTAGGAAAAATAACATCAAGAAAGAGGTTATAGCTGGCTATAATCTGCATCAAAATGGTGTGGTTGAAAGATAAAATAGGACCATTGTTGAGATGGGAAGGAGCATGATGAAAGCAAAAGGATTCCCAAGTACATATTCGGGAGAATTTGTAGCAACATCAATATATTTGATAAGTAGGTGTTTAATAAAGTTAGTTCATGACAAGATTCTTTTTGAGGCATGGTCAAGACATAGATGGACAGTTGAGCACTTGAGGGTGTTTGGGTGTGTAGCATTTGCACACATGCCAAATGAGTGAAGATAAAAGTTGGATGAAAAGAGTGTGAAGTGCATCTTCACTAGTTATAGTTCAGAATCAAAGGCATGGATTATATAATCTAGTCACTAAGAATATCATCATTTCAAGAGATGTGGACTTCATTGAAAATGAGTTATGGGATGACTTATTGGATAAATTTGCGAGCACTTCAAGTAAACTTCCTATAATTGATGAAGAAGATGAGGTTGGTGATTAGAAAGATAAATAAATAGTAGATACAAACAACTCTAGATTGCTTCAGATAGAAATAGGTAGAAAGGAAAGTAGTTACAAACAATCAGAGAATTATCTCTTGGTAGCCTCAAAAAACTCCAGATTGATGTGTAGCATGTACAAAACAACATAAACAATAGAGAATGTTCAAATCCAACTCTCCCTTCCCTATCTCCATGAGATACCAAAAGTTGAAGGGAGATATACCAAGATGAAAGTTTTGATGAAGAATTTGATGAGAGCACAAACTTCCAATTATTTTCTCATGGTTGTCCAATTTATTTTAAAGAAGACATGAAAGAAGAGAAATG
>CM053790.1:271479960-271564960 GCA_028749045.1 Cupressus sempervirens
TAGTTGATAAAGAAAAATGATTTATCATTTTCTCTTTGTCTAACATATACTAACGTAATAAAGCAAGATAATAGATCACAATAAGTTTCTAAAACTTTAAATGTATAAAATTAATACTAAATTTATATTAAATTTTAAAACAATTAACTTAAAACAATTAACAATTAAACAAACATAATTGATAAGTAACTTAAACATATACTAATCTTATCTTACACTAACACGAATTTAAAACTACTAATTAATACTATTAACGAATAACTAAAAGTACTAATCATAACATACTTACTAACCTATACTAAACTTAAATTATCCTAACACTAAACCCAACATAAAAGAAAATCTAAAACAAAATAACTTAATTAAACACTTACTAATCTATCCTACCCTCTCTCAAAACCCCTACCTGCTTCCCATGGTTCCCTGCCCCAAAACATGCGCTGGCCCATGTGGAAGAATTCTGCCACAGATCTGCCAAGAGATATGATGCCTAGGGAAGCAAGGTGGAAGGAGGTTGAGCATTAATTGATTTAAACTTTCAAACTACAAACAAGGATGGAATGAGCGCTCTTTTCTTGAGAGGTAAGTCACTACGCAAGATAAGATGGGGAGGGTACGGTGACATCACCCTATGGAAGTTTAAATTGACTTTACAACATGAAGTTAGATTACTAACTTAAAAACTGCACTTTTCTAAGCCAGCGCTTAGGGATTATAGAGGATGCACTTTCCTTGGCTCGAGGTGGGGAAACGTGGGAACATGGGAGTTGACATCATATTAAATGTGTCCCCTCTCTTGTCATGGCACCAAGTTTTGAGGTGAGGGTTGGATTTAATAATACATACATATTTGTATGTTCATAGCAACTATAAAATGGTTGGTGGAAAAAGTCTTGTTCTATAAACTATCTCATTAATATTTCAAACACCCATTTAAGTCTACTCCTTGAATAAAATATTGATCTGTAATCTAGAAAAGGATTTATTTCTTTTCTTCATACATTTTACAGAGAATAAATGAACACCTACAACAAGAGATTTTATACTTTTATACATTCTATATTATTCACTAGATTTTCTTCTTTTGTAATCTAGGATACTCATGAAATCATTGTAAGGATAATTTGGAGCTTTTCTAAATTGAGTATAGCTGGAAAAATTGTGATTCATTGACATTCAAACATTAAACCTAAGACAATAGGTATACATTTCCTGCCAAGATTTTATATGGAACTCTCTGATCTGTTCCTATCTATGTATGGCGAAGTTTAGAAACCTTTTTCTCAAGGATGAACATTATATTATGGTGCAATGCCAATTTGAATGTACACTCATACTTATAACACAATAAAACTAAGATGATAATAACAAGCTATAAGAATAATCCTTTCTTGTGAATACTAACTCCTCTATGATATCGAAATTTGACTAGAAAAATCCTTTTGTATATCACTCATAACATCAAGTATTCTAAATTCTTGAGAGATATTTCTATCCAAGACAATGAGACAACCAAATTATAGCAATGGAATTTTCTCCCTTGATGTTCTTATATTACACCAAGGTGGTGGCCACAATAACACATGGTAAATTTGATCTCCTAAATAACTTGAATTGCAATAAATCAACCATAGCCATTGTATTCCTTCCTTAATCATAATTTTCATTTTGAACATAAAAGGAACTAGAAAATTTCACTTGATTAACCCATCATCATAACTCCATACTATTTAGATATGCATCCATCCAAAATTAGAATTTACGATTAACTCACAGGACAAGCAATTATACCCAACACCAATTTTATTGGCCAACCTGATTCAAAGGCTCAGCCAGGAAAGAATCGGGAAGAAAACCTGGCTTCGTTGCCTATTTACAATAAGGTTTTCAAAAAAAAAATACAATTTCATAGGATATCAATCCTAATTACAACAATTTTATCCAATTTTCTTCATGATCATAATCAAGGATTTTGTAATATTTTCTGAATCTCATTTCAAGAACCATGGAAGGAACCAATAACTGATCGGGTGACAACCAAGCAGAACCAAAAGAAAATCAAACATGCATAATCATACATGGTTTACATAATAGGATTCACAATGAATCAAGACTAGGGAGAGGTGGATTCTTCCAACTGGAGAAGTCAAACACAACACCAATTCAGATGCCCAATCGGGGCCAATAACCAAGAACTTTCATTCTTCCATTTAAACTTGTCATACTCATACCAGGTTTGTGCTGACGGGTAGGGGCCCATAACACCCTACCCTTTATCCCTCTTCTCATCCTAAGAAGAGACTCTACACAGGTTGGAGTCCAACTAAATAGACCTCTCCCAAAATTGGTCACTTCTGCCCTCTCCTAGGGTGAGTAATACCAAAACACCCATGCGAGGAAAACTCAAAATTTCAAACAAAAACAAGAAAGGAAAACAACCAAAATGACATGGTTTACAAAACTTCCCAACATACCCACAACCATACAACAGTGAAACAAGAACAAGGTAACAAGAACATGAAACAAACATAAAAACTGAATAAGGGAGATGGGAGTTTCCGACCTTCACAAAGAGGTAATGGCAATGAACAAGTTTGAGTAGAGTATCCCTTTTCTTCCTTCAACCTTCAAGCATTCCTCTCTAAATGTAGAGATTGGGTAACCCCCCAACTAGTCCAAGGAAGGCCTCTAAATAAGCCTCCAATCCCAACCACCCAAAAGGAGCAATAACTATTTTCACCCACAAGCCACCCTAGAAACTCCCAACTCAACCTACACTATGGTTAAACCCCAAGTGGAGATGAGGTGAGGTAACTCAAGACACCCATGATCAATTTTTGCACAAAGGCAAAAAGGGACTTTTTGAGTGACATCAAAAGTCAAAGCAAGGGACTTAGGGGTTGGAAAAGACCCCTAACCCATACCCATACCCTATGGTTAGAAAGAAAACAAGTTTTAAAGCCTTAAGAAGAGGTTTAGAGTCAAATAAAATCTAGGAATAAAATAGGTCCAACTTACCACTCTAACTTGAAATCTATGCACTAATCCGAATTAAGGGATGACTAACCTTAATTAAGAACCTAATAGAAAAACTGACAGTAACTTAAACCAATTTGGTCCAAAGGTTAAACAATTAACAATAAACAGCACACCGAAGTGCACAAACATTTTACGAGTGTCAAGCAACACTGAAAGAACATAATTACGAAAATTAACATTCACTGAACAAGGAAGATGCATACATACATCTCACAATACAATATGTGAATTATGAACAATAAAGTTTTCAAAATTTAGCACATGGAGATCAGTTCTGTTCCTCCGTAGGGTTTCTCGGCTAAATATCTGCACACAAATTGCACACATCAGTAGTCCCAAAAAATCACATGTACATATATGTATATGTATCAGAAATTTACTTAAATTAAAACACACATCAATAAAGGTTTCCTCATCCTACTTAATTCTTAATCATTTAAAACATCTTAAATCAAAATCTCAATCCTACATTTACTAATTTCATCAATATACATATACATGAAACATTAAATGACAATCATCAAATATATCTGAAAATAACATCACACAACATGAAATAATAAAATATGTTCTAAGCATCAGATAATGTCTCGACATTTCGAATCCTGAATAACAAAATAAGGGTAATGTATCACTATGCTACGATGGGTCGGGGCGAAGCCTCACAAGATTTCTTTCTACATATGATGTAGTATGTTTTAGGTGTGACATTCCTATTATGTTGATATCGATGATCTCTTTGGTGATTTGGGATGTTACGCATGGAGGGATGGCTAGGGCCTACAATGGTCTAATGATGTTATTTATAGTTGGGAGGAACTGTGCACTTAGTTATGTTTGTGATTTATGGTTATCTGCTATGATGGATGTTTATATTTTCTATGATGATGATGTTCATGTATGGTATATGGTTTCATTTACTTTATTGCATTTGCATCATGGATTAGAATAGGATGATGTACTTTATTTCACATATGTATATTCTTTTTAGCCTTTCATACCCTATGGCATCTATAGTGGATGATCGAACAATTAGATATGTAATTCATGAATATTGAACTTTTCATTATTATTTTATGTGGATGTAGTGTTAGATGGGATCATTAATAGATAAATTAGATGTGATTCAACGTTAAGGGATCCTTGAAGGATGTAACTTGTTATGAATGTCATGCTTACTCTCACTTGAACTGTTGCTATTGCTTTCGCTATCATGTGTATGATGTAGATGGATTTACTTTCATGTTTTAAAAAAGAAATGTTACCAAACTTAGTGAAACTTAGGGTTAATTCTTTGGATCCCTTGGCGAGGCATTACAAGTTGTGTCACATTTCAAGCTAACTCATCAAAATAACTGAATTTGAGTATTTCTACTTAAAAAACAATTTTATTAAAACATATGATCTACAAAAATTTGTTCTAGCTAAGTTATATATGGGCTCACACTTTTTTAATAGAAAATATCTATTAAAAAAATAAAATTAGTTTAGAAAACTAACATTTTAATAACTCTTACTATTTGTTATTATATTTTTTTAATAACATATAAACACTATTTTATAGAGCTCAAAATCAAAAATATTCTCATATAGAGTTTATAGTGTTTTAATTAGATATAGTATATTGTAATTAAAAAATTCTACAAGTACGCATTTTAATGCTTGAGAAGATGTCAATTTTGAGAAAGGAGAAAATATTAAATCATTTAAAAAAATTAAAATCACATGATGTTATAGAGGAGAGAGTACTCTTCAAGAATGCATAATTTTTCTTTTGGTTAGAATAGATTTGTTTTGAAAAATGTGGTGTGAGATAAAAACTATCAATTTCAGGTCACTTGAAATTTGAATTGTTATAAAAGACAAAATATAGGTCTAAAGCCAATTTTTATTTTTAATTATTTTAGATATATTTTTTATCTATAACATAATCTAAGATCGAAGAGAAATAAGTTTGTTTCCATATAGTTTTGTGGTGGGAACTAGACCCCTAATTTTCAGCAAGTAAAAAATTATCTTTAAAAACTAGGAAAATATATCAATTCTTATTCCAAATAATTATTAAAAACTATAATCCTAAACTTCATCCATTTTTACACATTTCATTAGTTTACTTCATTATCAAATTCTAAATAATACTCCAATTTTATGTCATTGAAGATGAACAATTATACTTTGTTAGTGTTTTCCTTTATAAAAGGGTGACATGGGTTTGTGCTTTTACCTATCTGTAAGACCAAGTGCAATGCTAAAGGAAAAATAGATAAGAAAAAGGAACTATTAATGGTCATATGGTACAAACAACAATATGGTAGCTCAACTATGATGAGATATATGCCCCTATTGCAATAAAGGAAATTGTGCATGTTGTTAATAGAAATTGCAACCCAACACAAATGAAAGGTATTTCAAATAGATGTGAAGTTTGCCTTTTTGAATGGAGTGTTCAAAGAAGAGGTGTATGTGGAGAAGCCACTTTCTTATGAAGTTTTTGGTGAAGAAAAAAAAGTGTATATGTTGAAAATAGCTCTTTATGGGCCGAAACAAGTTCCACTGACATGGTACATCAAGATTGACTCAAACTTGATGAGAAATGACTGTAGCAAAAATAATGGAGAGCTCGCTCTTTACATTAAGGTAGATGATGGTAAAGTCTTAATTGTTATCTTGTATGTAGATAATTTAGTTTTTACTGGAAATGATGATTTCCTTATAGCCGATTTCAAAGAGTCCATGAATAGTGAGTTTGAAATGACAAATTTGGATCTCTTGAAGCATTTTCTTGGCATAAAAGTAAAAAAAAATGCATGATGAAATTTTTATTTCTCAAAAAAAAATGCAAATTAGATCTTGGAGAGATTTAAAATGAAAAAGAGTGAGGAAGCCCCAACACCACCAACCATAGGTGTGAAGTTGAGCAAGGAAGATTGTAGCAACGATGTGAATCCAACACTGAATAAAAGATTTCTTTGAAGTTTATATGTATTTGACAATGACTCATCCTTAACACAATGCATATAGTAAGTCTGATTTCTATATTTATGGAAATTCCAAAATACTCTCATTGGTAAGTGGGAAAGAAGATCCTAAGGTATGTAAATGGTATCAAAGGAACTGGTTGGTTATATAGATAGTGATTAGGCTAAAAGTTTGGATGATAGGAAGATAACTTATAGTTATGTATTTCAAATGGGTTCAGGTGCAATTTTATTGACATCTTAGAGGAAACCAATAGTTTCTCAATATACAACAGAGGCTAAATATAGAGCAGTAGATGTAGCAACATGTCAAGCTATTTGGCTAAGAAGAATCTTGATAGATTTGAAGGAAGAACAAGAGGATGGAATCGTAATTTATTGTGACAACATTTCTTCAATAGCTTTAAAATAGAATCCAATATTTCATGGAAGAGGCAAGTATTGTAAAATTAGATGTAATTTCATTAGAGAGCTAGGTGAAAATGGTGAGATTAAAATGGAGTATTGCAAGTCTAAGTAGCAACTAGCAGACATTTTGACTAAGACATTAAGCATAGAAAATTTTTTGCACCTAAGAAGAAGTTGTGTTGTAATTGATTAAGACTAGTAGTGATCCTTGTTTGTTGGCTCAGGACAAAGGGGGAGTGTTGGAATTTTAAATTTTGAATATTGTTGTCCTTGAGCCTTTAATGCATGCCTTTTTATGGATAGGTACAAGTTAATTTTAACAAGTTACTAATTTTTTTGGGAGATGTATTCCAACTGTCTTCGCACATTCTAAGAAAAGTGCCACAATAATTGTCATACTCATTTATTTTTGGTAGGTTATTTTGAAATTGGTTTCTTGTGGGAAGGTTTTTGTGTGAACATATAGAAAGAAAGGAGGAATGTTTTTGAAATTATTCATATGGTTAGTTTGTGAGCAGTAGAAAACAAGGGAAAAGTTCAGATTTTATTCTTTCTATGTGATAGAGATTTGTATTGCAACAACAGTTGGGTGTTAATCTTATTGAGAAATGATTTCTTAAGGAATGTTGTGAGAGCTCTAAGAAGCTCCAAGTTTATTGCATGGAGCTCTAGAATGTTGCAAGTCTAATTAGTGAACAACTATAGGAGTTTTACATTTACTTTTTGAAGTTGTAGTATGAAATTTTTAGATTTGTAGTTGTAAAGAGTTTTTAGAATTTTAATAGAAGAAAGAAAGCAAGAAAATTTGCACATCTCAAACTCTTGTTTTTGTATCTCTATTTCTATTTGTTTGATTTAGTTCTACATTTCATTTTTTGTAAAAAATTGAACAACAATCTTTGTTATTTCTCAATCATTTGGAGATTCCATATTATAGACATGATATCAAAGCTATTTGAACCTAAATCCTTGTAAGTTTGGGTATTGAACTTTTGGTATAAGAGACATGCTCGAGATGAAAGGAAGTCCTCGAAATAGCCACCATCCTTTAATGGACAAAACTACGATACTTGGGGAAATAAAATAAAAACTATTATGATTTTGTAAATCAGTTTCTGGATTAGATTGTGTGACGATTTTTACCATCAACGTTTCGAATCACACTACATGATCCTTCAATTGAAACTTTTGATCACATTAACTATTATGGTTGCAAATGATTTATGGGAGTTTTTGATTAATGGATTTAATGATGTGACATACCCATCTCAGTATGTTACCCTCACAAATAATCAAAAGTTTCGATTGAAGGAGTCAAGGCAGAAGGAAGCAAAATAATTAAGCTCGATTGAGGCAGCCATGACATAGATTATTTTTACCAATTACCTTTCCATAGCCAACAAATGTACTAAGTGATTCCTTCACTAGGTGTGTATCAACTTGAGATCAAAATACATCTCAACAGCTTAAAATATGCAAATATGATATTCGTTGCAGACCCTATCAGAAGTGTATATCATTTAAGAAACACAATTACCAATTTCTATCTATGATTTTTTTCTTACCGACATGACCTTTCTCATAGTAGTTGTGATCTTCTTGTGCAATGACTAAAAAATGCCTTTTTTCTAGAATGATTTGATTGATTAGTAAAAACTTCTTAATGTGTTCCCTTGTCACTACATTCTTTGCATTTAACACTCAGCAATCCTTATGAAGCTTGAATAATATTCCCTTGGATTTGATGATTCGTAGTAAACATGGCTACCTATGATAGCCAATTGAAAGAAGAAAAACAAACAATATGTTACAATTCAGAAAGAAATTAAATACACACGTGCTCCTATAGATAAAAGAATATCATTTTTATTCCACACAAAATATGATTTTAGTTAGATTCATTTATTGAAAAATTGCTCATCCTATGAGTTGCATCTAGAAGCCTCCAGGAATGAGTAAATTTGAATACAATACCTTTCCCATGGGAAAGATGGGTGCTCTCTTTGCAACACTTTTTATTATTATTAAAAGTCATGTTGACTTCAGTGTTTTAATATAAAAAGAAATATGGAATTACTCCATTGTTTTTAAGTCCCTTAAATATTTTATAAAGCTAAATATTATTATTTTTAAGTAAAAGTGGGTTAATTACTATATATTTTAATAATATATAACTTGTTTCAAAGTTCATAAGAAAAAGAATAAGGATGAAAGCTCTAAATCTTGGTCTAATTACATTAAAGATGTAGAGAAAGAAGAGAAAAGAATTGTAACTCTCTATGCTATGATAGTTGTGGTCACTATAACATAATTGTTGGAATTTCAAATTAAATTTGTTGTCCCTTGAGCCAAGCACACACCTACCCTGACAAGAGCCCATAGGAAATGATTTGATTTGACGTTTTCTAGGATTTCATTCCTAGCTAGGTTCTGATGTTACATTAGTTCTGGTAGGTAATTTTGAATTCAATTTTTTGTGTGGAAAAGTTGTGTGGATAGAAATTAGAAAAAAGGAACAAATTTTATAAATTCCATGGCATAGTCTAGATTCACACTGTCATTTTTTGCAGCAGCAACAAAGAATGTTTTGGATATCTTTTGTGTGGCCACATTATTGATGTTTGATCTGTTGAGAAAGGATTTTTCCTGGTCTATTGTGTGTGAACTCTGAGAAGCTCTAGGTTGTTTGTATGCAGGTTTAGAATGTTGCAACTTTAATTAGTGAACAACAGTAGTAGTTTTAAGTTTTTTTTTTTTTTGAAATATCTAGTTTCTAAATTTGCATTTGTAAACATTATTTCTAGAATTTAATAGAAGAAACCAAGCAAGTTTGATTACAGATCTCTAGCTCTTTGGTTGCCAATTTTGGTGTCTCCATTTCCCCATATTCCACTATGCATTTTTTTTATTGAGAAAAAAAGCACATCAATCTTTGTTATTGCTCTATCATATTGGGAATTGTTAGATTTTTCACAATAATTGGATAATGTTTGTGAATAAAAATATATGCATTTGAATTAAATGTCAAGGTTATCATGCTCATTAAGCTCCACAATTAATGTCATTAAAAAAGATGAGTATGAGATATAAAATTCTCAAAATTAACATCATCACAACTCAGATTAGCTAGAAAATCTGCTGCTTCGTTACCTTCTTGGTACGTATGCTAGATACAATTATCATCAAGACAGTATAAGATTTAAAATTTGATCTATTGACACATGCATTAATTATTACAATGTAATCACCTTCAATATAGATTTTTATATGGAAAATATATCAAGCAATTATCTAATTGACGTTAGATAATGATGCAAGTATACAATTAGAAATGAAATTGGTAATGTCAGATATTTAACTAAAATTTTTAGAAAAAAATTGAATATATTTTAAAATAACTTTGATAAATTTGCATATATGAAAATTACATGTTTTAAATAGTTCTTTTATTGATCACCTCTCTCAACTTTTGGAAACTTGTAAAACATCTAATTAGTTATAAATAGTAATTTCTATTAAGAATTAATCATCATTCTTTAGATGTTTATAGATTATTAGGTTTAGGGTTAACTTGTGTAGGCTAAAGTATTTTCCAAAAGTTTGAGTTCGCTATAGTATTTTCTAGAAATTTATAGATATTTTGTCATGTTGGCTAATGCTAGATTCTCTAGAATATTGTACACTTGCCTAGAAAAGGGTACTAAGTATTCATTTGAGATCACAGTGAATGGAATACAATATATTTTTATTGTGTGACAGCACATTATGTTCTGTGTTTTTATTTTTCTTGTGTCTCTACCTATCTATCATATTAGTATCAGAGCAAGGTTAAGAAGAGGAGTTTGAAGGATTGTGCATAAGGAGGATTGTAGCAGAGAAAGGGGATAGAAAATTATTGTGAGATTTGTAAGTTTCTTATTGCCCTATTTAGAGTTTATTATATCTGCAAATTCTATGAGTTTCTATCGAGCATGGCCTTAGGGAGTTTTCATGCTTCAATTCCAATATTTTCTGGAAAAAATTATAATGATTGTTCTTTTAGAATGAAGCTTGTATTTGATTCCTATGAGTTATTAGATATAATCTTAAATAGTTATACTAAACCTATAGAATAGTCTACTTTAAATGCTAATCAAAACAAAAAGCTTGATGAAAATAGGCATAAGCGTAAAATAGCTTTGTAGACTATTGGACAAGCTCTAGATGACTTAGTTCTTGCAAAAATTAAGCCAACTGTTATAGCCAAGCAAGCTTAGGACATTCTTCAGACTGCATATCAAGGTACAAGGAAGATAAAGATTGTTAAATTGCAAGCACATAGAAGAGAATTTTCAAATTTTCAAATGAAGGATTATGATTCTATAGACCAATTTTCAAATCGTGTTATGAATATGGTTAATCAAGTAAGGATGAATGGTGATGAGCTTACTAATCAAAAAGTTGTAGAGAAGATTTTAAGAAGTTTGCCTCCTAAATTTGATAAATATTATGGTTGCAATTGAAGAAACTAAGGATATAACACCATTGTCTATAGATGAGGTATTTGGATCCTTATATAATCATGAAGATAGAATGGTAATTCATTGGAGAATGCATTCAAAACACAAATGACATTTAGTAAAGGAAAAGGAAGAGGAAGTTCTAGGTTTAGAGGAAGAGGAAGAGGCATATATAATTTTCAAAAAGAAGAAAGAAAGACTCCAAATCCAAGTGGAAGGAGAAATCAATACTTCAACTCAAGGGGATGCAATAACAACTAGACATCACAGAGGTATGATAAAAAAAATGTTCAATCTTATTACTGCAAGAAGTTTGGACATTTTGTAATTCGGTGTAAAAAGAAACAAGTTGATATGAGTAAGAAAAGTGCAAATTTTTTTGAGCATAGTTCTGAGATGTTGTTCATTGCTTGCAATGTAGGCCAAGAGAGTTCAAATGATTTTTGGTTTCTAGATAGTGATTGTAGCAATCATATGATAGGAAACAAATATTTTTTTGAAAGCTCGGATAGATTAATTAAATCAGATACAAAGTTGGTAAACAATGAGATAGTGGAAGTAAGTGGAAAAGGTACAATCAATGTCATAACAAAGCATGGTAAGAAATCTATTTTTCATGTATACTTTGTACTTGGTTTGAAACATAATCTTATAAGTGTGGGGCAACTTAGTCAAAAAGGTTATAGAGTTATTTTTTGAGAAAAATATGTACACTATATTTGATATGCCTCCTAGTAACTTTGAGATTGCAAGGGTAGAAATGCCAAATAATAGAATGTTTCCACTTTGAATAAAGAGCAATATGGTTGATGAAATTGCAGCAAGTTTCAAGGGAACAAGTCAATATTAGGTATGGTTATGACACTTGAGGTATGGACATCTAAATTTTGAAGGATTGTTTTTATTGCAAAGAAAGGAAATGGTAAGAGACTTACCTCAAATTGAAGCATCATTAAGTCCATGTGAAAGTTGTATTTTGGCCAAAAATTATAGAGAGAATTTTTCAAAAGGGATATCATATAGAACAAGGGTACCTTTAGAAATTGTGCATTCAAATATATGTTGTCCAATGAAAACACCATCATTATGGGGGAGCACTTATTTCTTAACATTTATTGATGACTTAAGTACAAAGACATGGGTTTACTTTCTTAAATACAAATCTGAAACTTTTGCCAAATTTAAAGAATTCAAGGCTTTTTTGGAGAAACAAAGTGGTTTACCTATCAAGGTTTTGAGATCTGATAGAGAAGTAGAGTATAAGTTAAATGAGTTTTTAGATTATTGCAAGGATCATGTAATCAAAAAGGAATTTACTACTAGTTACCCACCACAGCAAAATGGTGTTGCAGAGAGAAAGAATAGGACAATAATAGAGATGGCAACAAGCATGTTGAAAGGTAAGAATCTTCCTAACGAGTATTAGGCTGAGGTAGTTTCTTGTGTTGTTTATATTTTGAATAGGAGTCCAACAAAGATTATGAGGGACATGATTTCACAACAACCATGGAGTGGTAAGATTCATAATGTTTCTCATCTCAAAGTATTTGGTTGTATTGCATATGTACATGTTCAAAAAGAAACTAGAATTAAGTTAAATGATAAGAGTGAGAAATACATTTTTGTTGGCTATGATGAGAAATTTAAGGCATATAGATTGTTTAATCCTATCACCAAAAGACTCATTTTGAGTAGGGATGTTGTATTTAAAGAGGATGAATCTTGGGAAGGAGATATAGAAAAAATAATTACAGGTGCTACAATAATACCATTTGGTGAGAAGGATAAAAAGGAGCATGAAGATCAAGAGGATCAACCAAGTGACCAAGAAGGATCTCCACCACAAAGTCCACAAAGAGATCACTTGGAAAATGAAGTTGAACATGGAGAATCTTTGAATTTGCAAGTATGTAATGATTCAAACCCTACACTTGCACAATTGAGATCAAGGATTACAAGCAAGAAAACTAGAAGCTTGAGTGAGATTTATGATGAAGGAAGTAAAATAGATTCACAATCAAATTTTTCTTATTTTCTTAATCTATCCTATATATTTTCAAGATGCAATTAAGAAAATATAGTGGATTAATGCAATGAATAATGAAATAAAATCTACTGAAAAAAATGATGCTTGGGAATTACTTGATTTTCCTAACAAAAAAGATTGCATTGGTGTAAAATGGGTTTATAAGACTAAGTTTAAAGCTAATGGAGATGTAGACAAATATATGTGAAGGTTTTTTGCTAAGATATTTTCACAAGAATATGGGGTTGGCTATTATGAGACATTTTCACCTATAGCAAGACTTTATACTATCAAAATAGTATGCAGCTCAAAACAAATGGATGGTTCACCAAATGGATGTCAAATCAGATTTTTTGAATGGATATTTGGAAGAAGAAGTCTATGTGTAGCAACCACCAAGATATGAAATAAGAGGACATGAAGACAAAGTTTATAAGTTGAAGAAGGTGCTCTATGGATTGAAGCAAGCTCCAAGAGCCTGGTATAGAAGAATAGATTTATACATGATGGAGAATGGATTCAAGAGAAGCACTAGTGAACCTACATTATATACCAAGATCAATGAACAAGGTTAGATTTTGATTCTTTATTTATATGTTGATGATTTGATCTTCATAGACAATTTATCAATTGACCTGTTTAAATCAACACTGAAAAAGTAATTTCAAATGATAGATCTAGGATTGATGAAATATTTTCTTGGCATTGAAGTTGCTCAAAATGATAAAGGAATTTTTATTTGCCAAAGTAAATATGAAAAAGATATTTTCAAAAGATTTAGATTGATAAATTGTAGTCCAGTTTCTACACCTGTAGTAGTAGGCACAAAACTAAACAAAGAAGATTTACTCAGAAAGGTTTTGACTCAACTATTTTCAGAAGATTGGTAGGTAGTTTGATGTATCTCACTACTTCTAGACTAGATATTATGTATGGAGTTAGTTTAATCTCTAGATTCATGGAATCTCCTAATAATTCACATTGGTAGAAGGAACTATAAATCATGGCATTTTGTGTTCTACTTTAGATGATTTTTCAATTAGTTGTATATATATATATATATATATATATAGTGATTCTGCAGGGAATACTAAGGATAGAAGGAAAAAATCTGGATATGCATTTCATCTTGGGAATTTGGTTGTAGCCTGGGCATCAAAGAAGTAACTTGTAAACACTCCCTCATCAACTAAAGTAGAGAATGTAGCAGGAACAATAACAACATCTCAAGCAGTATGGGTGCAAAGGATTTTGAAAGACTTAATGCAAGCTCAAGACAGACCTACTATGATCAATTGTGATAACAAGTCTGCTATTGCACTTTCAAAGAACCATGTGTTTCATAGGAGGTCAAAGCATATTGACATAAGGTATCATTTCATTAGAGAGTTGGTTAATAACAGAGAAATTAATCTACATCATTGCAAATCAAAGGAGCAACTTGCAGATATCTTCACCAAGGCTTTAGCATAGGAAAAATTCAAAATTTTGAGGGAAGCATTGGGAATTGTAAATATTTATGATGTAGGTAGCAGAAATTGGGGGGAGTGTTAGAAATAGTAATTTCTACTAAGAATTAATCATCTGTCATTAGATGTTTCTAGATTATTAGGTTTAGGTTTAGGTTGTGTCTGCTAAAGTATTTTTCAAAATTTTGAGTCATCTATAGTATTTTCTAGAAATTTGTAGATATTTTATCTTGTTAGGTAATGCTAGATTTCTCTAGAATATTGTACACTTTCTTATAAAAAGACATTATGTATTCATTTGGAATCACAGTGAATGGAATACAATATATTTTTATTGTGCTACAACACATTCTATTCTGTGCTAAAAATTTAACATAAATTATTTTTAAATCTTCAATTACATAAGCAAGCCATGTACCTAGATTATACATCAACTGCCTGCAAACAAACCATGTTCTTCACTATGCAGCCACAAATTTGTCCAGCTCATGCTTCTACTTTTGCATGAGAGCAGCAAGGATAGTGAGTTTCTGTCCATTCTTTATCTCAATTCTACCATATGGAATATATGTTAGAAATATTAATTTCTACCACTAAATCTTAATCATATCTGTCATTAGATGTTTCTAGCATTTTAGGTTTAGGTTTAAGCTGAGGTTGTGTCGGCTGTAGTAATTTCCAAAACTCTATTGATAATTATCTTGTCAGAAAATATCAAATATATCTAGAGTATTATAAACTTGCCTATAAAAGGGAGTGTTATGTATCCATTTAGAAAATTAAAAAAAAGGTAATGAAATTCAATTAATTTTTATTGTGTTGCGACACATTGCATTCTTATTTTACTTTTGTGTACCTCTGCCCACCCATTAAAGTGGTGTCAGAGCTTGGTTAAGAAGTAGAGTTTGAAGGATCATGCATAAGGACGATTGTAGAAAAAAAGTTAATAGAAAGTCCTATAAATGCCTTTATTGTGAGGGTGTTGTTGAGATCTGTAAGTATCTTGTTACCTTATTTAAGTTTTGGTAGATATATGTATCTCTTTTTAAATTTATATCAAGAATGGCTTCTGGAAGTTTCCAACCTTCAATTCCAATATTTTTTTGAAAGAATTATGATGATTGGGCTTTTAGAATGAAGCATATATTTGATTCTTATGATTTATCATATGTAATTTTAAATGGTTATATTAAACTTATAGATGAGTCTACTTTAAATGCTCATCAAAAGAAAAAGTTAGGTGAAAATAGGCAAAAGAATAAAAGGGATTTGCAACTTATTAGACAAACACTAGATGACTCAGTTCTTGGAAAAATTAAGCCAGCTATTATAGCCAAGCAAGCTTGGAATATTCTTGAGACTGCATATCAAGGTACAAGTAAGGTAAAGATTGTGAAATTGCAAGCACTTAGAAGAGAATTTGAGAATTTACAAATGAAGGATTTTGATTCTGTAGAGCAGTTTTTAAATTGTGTCATGAATGTTGTTAATCAAATAAGGATGAATGGTGATGAACTTACTAATAAAAAGGTTATAGAGAATATTTTAAGAAGTTTTCTTGTTAAATTTGATAATCTTGTGGTTCGAATTGAAGAATCTAAGGATTTAACAATATTATCTATAGATGAGCTATTTGGATCTTTATATAATCATGAAGATAGGTTGAACAAGCATGATAACTCTTGATTGGAGAATGCATTTAAAACACAAATGACATTTGGCAAAGGTAGAGGTAAAAGAAATACTAGATTTAGAGGAAGAACAAGAGGTAGAAATAATTTTCAAAAAGAAGAAAGGAGTCTAGATTCAGAAGGAAGAAGAAATCAATACTCCTATTCAAGGGGAAGCTATAACAACCAAACATCACAAAGGTATGATAAATCAAATATTCAATGTTATTACTGCAATAAGTTTGGATATTTTCCAAATGAGTGTGAGAAAAAACAAGCTAATATGAGTAAGAAAAATGTAAATTTTTATGTGAGTAATTATGAGACATTGTTTATTACTTGCAATGTAGCTCAAGAGAGCACAAATGATTTTTGGTTTCTAGAGAGTGGTTGCAACAATCATATGATAGGTAATAAAGAGTTTTTTGAAAGTTTGGATAGATTAATTAAAATAGAAGTGAAGTTGGGAAATAATGAGATAGTGGAAGTGAGTGGAAAAGGCACAATCAATGTTATAACAAAGCATGGTAAGAAATCTATTAAAGATGTATACTTTGTGCCTAGTTTGAAACATAATCTTATAACTGTGGGGCAGCATAGTCAAAAAGGTTATAGAGTTACTTTTCAGAAAAAATTGTGCACTATTTTGATATGCCTCCTACTAACATGGTGATTGCAATGGTAGAAATGACAAATAACAAAATATTTCCACTTCAGATTAAGAGCAATATGATTGATGAAGTTGTAGCAAGTTTCAAAGCAACAAGTCAAGATCAAACATGGATATGGCACTTGAGGTATGGTCATCTAAATCTCAATAGATTATCTTTAATGCAATGAAAGGAAATGGTAAGAGATTTACCCCCAATTGAAGCATCATAAAGTCCATGTGAAAGGTGTATTTTGGCCAAACATCATAGAGAGTTTTTCAAAAGGAATTTCATATAGAGGAAGGGTCCCTTTAGAAATTGTGCATTCAGATATATGTGGTCCAATGAAAATGCCACCATTATGGGGGAGCATTTATTTCTTAACATTTATCGATGACTTTAGTAGAAAGACATGGGTTTACTTTCTTAAATACAAATCTAAAACTTTTGTCAAATTTAAAGAATTCAGAGCTTGTGTTGAGAAACAAAGTGGTTTACCTATAAAGGTATTTAGATCTGATAAATGAGGAGAGTATAAGTCAAATGAATTTTTAGATTGTTGCTGTCACAACCCATTGACTGAGACACCGAATAATTTGGTATTCAATTATTGATTAGATTGAACTAATAAAATATTTTTCCTTAAATTAGAATGGAACAACATATCATAACGAATTGTTATAAGCAATGATGTGAGGTTTTAAAGAAACTGTTATAAGTAGAAAAGAAATAGTTAGAAAACTGAGTGGAATGTAAAACAAATTATTATTGCAGAATAAAATTTGAATGGAGAGATAAGTATAAGTAGGGGGTATTATTCATGATAGAAGGAGGAGATTTTTTTGGAGTTAGCTTGCTATGGCTTAATTCGGCTAGGAGAGACTAATCTATGGTCTGGATGGCAACAAATGCTCAATGGTGGTTAGTCTGCTTGAAGACAAGATGCATTACTCGGCCTTGCCATTGTTGGGGTTACAATCTTCAAATATTGTCATTCAATTCTACTCACAAGCAACTTAATTTTGAGATAAGTCTTCCACACTACTCTGTTTATTTCTAGAAATATTGTGGATGCCTACCTACCTACATTTACTGCTTATTTCCTTTTATATTGCTTCATATTTTTACCATCTTTTCCATCTTTTTTGTCATTAGAACAAATAATGAGGCCAGGATTGCACTAGGAAAAAATTAATTGTCCAGACCTCCACTCTCTCTCTCTCTCTCTCTCTCTCTCTCTCTATATATATATATATATATATATATATATATATATATATCTTTTGTGATTGTTTTGGGAAATTTCCAATCCTCAGCCACTGCAATCTCAATTTTCTATCATCTAAGAAGCATAAAAAAAATGCAGTGAATTCTTCTTTTGTCGTATTACTCATTGTTGCCCCATTAAGATAAGTTTTCATGACATTTTGCCCAACTTGGAGAATAGAAAACTTGTGGGAATGGAGGTAGTGCATTGCAAGCTTTGAGAGCTTTTCTCTTGTCATACTACTCATTATGCTCAAATACATTAGACCATTAGGCTAGGTTTTTATCACTTGCCCAATTTGGAGTAAAACAAATTTGTGGGTATGGCAGTGCTCTAGGTGCGGTACTAGTGCGGTGCAAATGCTTAGTTGATAAATGTGATCTAAAATGTTATTTAAAACACCACATATAGTTGAATTCACAAACAATACTATAGAAAATTGCAAAAACAAAATGATAAAAGAATATAAAATTAGCTATCTCACATGAGTAGCGCTCGGATTTGCATGTAGTACTGCAATTCCCCTACACCCACATAAACCAAACAAGGAAATTTGTATCAAAATAATCAAGTGTAATATAATTTTTTGTGAGAAGATAACAAATGGGAAATAAAGAAGAGTGCAGTAAAGATTACCCATGAGATGGCGTAGCAGTTGGGAGACATTATAAACAATATCAATCACATAACCATAGCAAAGAAGTTTGTGCTGAATGCTCCCATGAAAATCCTTTTCTTGAGTTATCAAGATATAATTGTTATTGTTGGTGTGAAATTCTGAGGTCTGCATGGTTTCTTTTATAATTCTTGTAAACCCTCATCATGTCAAAAATGATAATGAGGTTTAATGCAAATGTACAATTATCTGTATAAATGTTATCACTGCTTGGCAATATATTTCTACTCAAAATATTATTGAAATGATTTAAGTATAGTTTTAATTCTTTGAAATGACTATATAGTTGACAAAAAAACATAGAATTAAACTGAGTTGTTACAAATGAAATATGGAGTGGTGACCAATAAGGAAATATGGTTGTTAGTATTGAGGAATTGCAATATTTTAGATATTACTTTGTCTGATGACAATGTAATATGTGGAAATTTGTATTATCATGCAATAGTTATCCTTGATGATATGTGATCAACTATGAAATTATTTTAGGAGAAGTTAGGATGAAATAATAGGTTGGCAGATGTATTTCGCTACCTACCAGTAATATGGTTTTTGAGCTGCTTTGAGCTATGTTGTTGCATATCTATTTTCCATGCCTGGTAAAAGTCCACCTAGATAGCAAGTCCTATAATTCCTTTCCTTATAACATGATTTTAGCTAATGAATAGACCTTTAATTTAGAGGAAAATTGTAGGAAAAATGTGATCTTATATGACTGGAAATGTTATATGATGGGTGCACTGTGAGCATTATGGATGCATAATTATATTAGGTAGTTGACTTGTTTCATGTGGAATAAATAATTGGATTAAGAGAATTGCCTACACTAGATTAGATATCTAGAAATATTGCAAATAAAGATAACTAAGTATTGATAGGGGTCAATACTTAGATTTATTGTACTATTTCGAGGTGAAGCCCTTTAGTTTTGAAAAGAGTTTTCCTTAAGGTGTGACATGCCTTCCTGATGGATATATGAGAAGACACCTATTGAGCTTAATAAATTTTCCTATGTAACTGATTGAAATATATCATCTTTCTTTTGGCTACAAAAAAATTTATGTTACTTGACTTGCAAAGATATGTCACTTGTCTGGTTAAATTGTAGACAATGTGTTGCATGATTCCATTACTCTCCTCTTAGTTTTGCTTGTTTAGTCTTCCTCATTGCCAGGCCGGGTATCTTTCATGTCAAGAAAGATTTTTGGGAAGCTTAACAACTTCATGGTAGGGTGGAAAAGTATTCCTACAATATTATTGACCTTGTGTTTTTAGACAAGTTTTGGAGCTCATTTCAACTTGGTCATCATGGTTAGACTATCTGGTATTCGATATCTGATATTGGTAATCTAGTAACGAAATTATGTTTTCTTTAAAACTTGAGCATATATGTATATGTATCATTTTATTTAAATTTAATGATATTTAATCAACTAATGTTGATTGGTTGATATTAAAAGAACTTTGACTCTCGTTGAAAATTCAATATTTTATGGAGATTGTTGATGTGGTATTTGTTTTGCAAAGGTAGTCTTTACATATGGTATCAGAGCTCTTGGTTCCACACTTGGGCCTTGAGTTCACTATGCTAGACACCCAACTATATGACAACTAGTTTACTTTATGTTCTATGAGTTGATGACATGGGTTGCATGTTGTGCTTCTTAGCTATGATTACTTTCATATAGAAGTATATGATGTTCCTTATGCGTGTCATAATTTGGAGTTAAAATTGCATTCCTTAAAAGATTTTCAAAATGAAAATTTTATGGAATGATTGGTAAATTGCATATCTCATATGTTTATGATTATAATTACTTTAAACCATGTGATGGTATAATGTGCATATTGGAGTATTAAAATTGAACTATTGAGATAGTCAAAGTATGGTTGACTTTTGCACTAGGTTAAGATAGCTTAGCAAATGAAGATTTGGCTTGTGATAGCAATGCAAAATGTCTTTTTATTATGTAAATGACATGTGATGCACATATGGTGCAAGAATTTATTTCTATTTTATGGCAGATTCATAAGGTTCATTGATTAACCTAATATAATAGGTAGGAAGAACATGGATTTCATTTGCAAACATTGTTAATCTCGAGGACTATCAGACCAATGCCGGTCTTGTGGGGAACATGGAGCAGAGTACAGAGAATGAAACCAGCCAGGAGGATCCTCAGAAAGAGACTGGAGTCCAGGAAAGCCAGCGGGACCAGATGCATTTCCCCCCCGCGACCCAGGAGGAGGAGGCCATCCAGAAGGAAAGCAACGCTGCAAATATCCTATAGGCAATGGAGAAGAAGGGACACTAGTATGCCCACCAGGCTCTGTTCCTGGCCTTTACTTCCCTGGCTTCGGGCCTTTTGTTTCTGGCCTTTTGAGGCTATTTTTTGTTTTTTCTGACTTTTATGCTTTAAGTTGTTTAATGTTGTAAAACTTTGGGTTTTAGGATCCCTGTAAAACCTGCTTTCCAAATCAAAAACATGGATTTCATTTGCTAAAGTACTGTATGTTCCATCATGCATTTAGAAATGTGTGACTATCAAGATAAATTGCATTTGATGCATGATAAGTTTGGTTATGTTCTTAGCGACCTTTAGATGCAAGGTGTCATTAAACATCTACTCCCTCTTGGTGACTAGTGAGATTCATTGTGTTTTAAGTGAATTGGGTTTTCATTTTATTATGTTTGGTTTCATGAACTTGGATGTGATGAAGGACTAGCTTGAAATTTTATGTTCTTTCTGACCACCGAGTCACCAATTTCTTATGTGATATGATTACTGTGACTCTTGTTCACTTTTATTTTGGTTTTGTATCTCCTTCTTGGACTTTGACTTGAGAGTTATTAATCTTGTTTTCAAGATTTCTTCGATCTTGAGGTGGCTAGGGTGTGTGTGCATACTTTTGATGATGCTAGTCCTGTGATTTGGAAGTGATGTCATCTATGATGGTTATGGAGCATTGATAGGTTGTATGAGAGAGTAGATTGTGAAGAACATGTCATTCTTCCTTTTGCATTTATTTATGTTATTTTTATAATTTTGAGAAGCTTACCTTCCAACGTGGGTGTTGAATGTGTACAAATAGGGAAGGGTAGAAGTGTTGCTTTTATTTATTTTTTCCACACTTTCCTACCAGTGTAATACTAGTACTATAAAATGTTGTGTATTTTCCTCATGGTTGGGTGTAATGTAGTAATTATGGGACAAATAGATGGATACTTCATGTTTAGTTTCTCTATCTACCAATTCTGTAGAATGGATACATGTTGTTCTTGTTTCTTCTACAAGTAAATCTAGTTTTTAAAGTGCTTGGCCATGCCATTTGTTTTCCAAATATTGCATGTATGTAAATGGTTATGCTTATTTGGTTTTACAACATATGTGTAGATGTGTAGTTTATTTTATTCCCTACTACATTCCATGATTAGGCTACTAGGCACATGGTTGTAATGTAGTGCATTTCATACCCACACTAGATCCATCCGATCCATCTTGTTCTGGGAAGCTAGGCTTGTCGTCCCAGGGTCACAATATTCTTCGTGTCAAGAAAAATGCTAGGGGAAGTATTCACTCCATGGTTGGTGAGGTTAAAGCACCTCAAACCATATTTTATGTGATGATTTAATGGCATGAAGGTCATACATCACAACACGTGCTTATATGTTGGTTAAGCACACTATGGTGACAATATGGTGACAAGATAGGCTTGAGGGCCTATGGTCACTAAATTGACAAAAAATGGATTTACTAATATTGTAGGTGATTGATGAGCATACCTAGATGATTTACTTAATGGTGTTGACCATATGGTAGACAACATTGCATGTGTATGATTTGCTTATTGTTCCATGGTCAATATTTTCTATGATGCCCATTGAGGTATGATGCTTTAAATTGTACATCATGTATTTATTAAGTCATGCATTGAAGGATGGATGGCATGTAGGTTAGTATCCTTGGATAATGTCATATATTACATTCTTAAATACATAATTATTTGATAACTTGTGAACATGGTGAATAAAATAGTTGTTGACTATTCAAACTAGGGTTTTTCTTGATTTTTTTATGTATCCTTGCAATTGATAATGTGGCAATTGTTTAGTAGGGCATGGTTCTTACATATGATCAAATATAGTATGACATGTAGGTTAACTTATCCAGTATATTCATGTGATGTTATGTTGTAATCGACAATATGGTCGATAATTGATTTATGAAATGTAATTCTTATTATACCTATAATTTTGACATGTAAGATGGAAAGTAGAATGAAGTTGCAAACTTAATTGGAAGATATTGCTTCTACTTGTTGAACAAAACTATGTGTAGTCAATTTCTGACTAGCCTAATTTGACTTTTAACCTATGTGGCAAGTGTATGGATATGTGGTCTCCTTGTGAAAATGCAAAAGGGTATGTTTAGATTGCTCTTTTATCTATTTTGATAATATTTTGCATTGGTGTTATGTATATGTCATAATTTACCATGCATGTGACTACTCATTTTATTAATCAACCTTATCAATGAATGACAATCGACAATTTGGTCATCTCAAGTTGAAAGTTATTGACTCTTAGTTGATATGTTGCTAGATAAAGACTTGGTAATTATGTATTCAACTTACACCTTTGGTCAATATATCTAATTGGGATTTGGGTTTATTATCTAATGATGAAGAACTATGGTTCAATATTGCATGATACATTTGACTATGTGGCCTTTATATCATTTATTTACTTGACATATTGCTTGGGCATATGTTGTTCATTTTGAGCTAAATGATGCATTATGTGATGAAAATATATTTGGATGTGAAGTTTGCAAGCATTTAGATGCATAATAAAGATTAAATATTAATGAGTATATTAATGTTGTTATATGTGCATGGTATTATATTTCATGATGAATCATATGATGATGACTTCGATACAACATGATTACATTTCATAATTATAATTCATGCACATGGACCTAATGAAGTGGAAACTTACTCACTTAGCGAGCACCACATGATAGGTGGTATGTAAGGTATATATGGTTGATTACTTTTGTTACTCTTGATCAAAGTGCGATTAAAGATGAGTTAAGAGAACTCATATTGACTCTTGATGTTATAATTGGATATTTCTCTTCTTGAGCTACTAACATTGAAATGGGTTAAAGGTTTTGTCAGTGTACATGTGTAAGTATGGTAGGATGTGAACATGAAATACAGACTAGTGTGGTCAAATCCTAGGGATGCCAAGGTATGATGAGTAAGCACAGGTATGTGTGTGATATCATGTGATTTTAATGTAACATGTTACTTAATTTTGAGAATTATATAGATAAGAAAGCATTTGATTTGATTATGATATATGATAGACTAATATTTGGTGTTGTTCCTATGAATGCACAGAGGAAATGACACAATATAAGAAAGGGGGAATATTGTCAGAGAGAGGTAGCCTAACCTTGTAAAACTAGAGAGATGTAATGTAATTCACACACTCACATAGAAAGGGTTCTTGAAATGATTATTATACATGTGCTTGTATAAAATGTGTATTGTTTTTGTCTAGAATTGATTGCTTCAAATAGTGTTTAAATTTGGGTTGAAAAATAGTGTCTTATGAGTAAACTTTGTGTGGGTTGATTGTATTAGAATGCATTCATATGAAATGTTAGACAATCTTGTTGATTATAATAGAATCTAAATAGGAGTACATGTATTTTTTGGAACTTTGAACCATAGAAATTTAACTAAATTCAAATTATTTAGTTGTGTGCTCTTTAATTGTATTTGTCCTAGCATCGAGGACAATGAATTATTAAGGGGGGAGGATGTCACAACCCACTGAATGAGACACTGAATTATTTGGTATTTAGTTATTTCTTAGATTAAAGTAATAAAATATTTTTCCTTAAATTAGAATGGAACAACATATCATAACAAATTTTTATAAGCAATGACGTCAGGTTTTAAAGAAATAGTTATAAGTGGAAAAGAAATGGTTAGAAAACTAAGTAGAATGTAAAACAAATTGTTATCATAGAATAAAATTTGAATGGAGAGACGAGTATAAGTAGGTAGTATTATTCATGATAGAAGGAGGAGATTGTTTTGGAGTTAGCATGCTATGGCTTAATTCGGCTAGGAGAGAACGATCTGCAATCCATCTGCAGCAATCTGGATGGCAACAAACACTCGATGGCACCTGCAGATACTATAGCAAGACTTGATACTGTCAGAATAGTATTAGCTATTGTAGCTCAAAAAAATGGATGGTTCAACAAATGGATGTCAAATCAGCATTTTTTAATGGATATTTGGAAGAAGAAGTCTATGTGTAGTAACCACCAGGATATGAAATAAGAGGACATGAAAAAAAACTTTATAAGTTGAAGAAGGCACTCTATGGTTTAAAGCAAGCTCCAAGACCCTGGTATAGTAGAATAGATTCATACATGATGGAGAATGGATTAAAGAGAAGCACCAGTGAACCTACATTATATACCAAGATCAATGAACAAAGTCAAATTTTGATTGTTTTCTTATATGTTGATGATTTGATCTTCACAGGCAATTTATCTATTGACATGTTTAAATCAGCAATGTAAAGGGAATTTGAAATGATAGATCTAGGATTGATGAAATATTTTCTTGGCATTGAAGTTACTCAAAATGACAAGGTAATCTTCATTTGTCAAAGTAAATATGCAAAAGATGTTCTAAAGAAGTTTAGATTGATAAATTGCAGTCATGTTTCTACACATGTGGTAGTAGGCACCAAACTAAACAGAAAACATACTAAGAAAGGTTTTGACTCAACTATATTCAGAAGATTGGTTGGTAGTTTGATGTATCTCATGACTAATAGACCAGATATTATGTATGGAGTGAGCTTAATCTCTAGATTCATGGAATCACAGGCAAGAAAAAGGATTTTTAGATATATTGCAGGAACTATGAATCATGGCATTTTGTATACTACTTTAGATGATTTTCAATTAGTTGGATATCTAGATAGTGATTTTGCAGGGAATACTAAAGATAGAAGGAGCACATTTGGATATGGATTTCATCTTGGGACAGGTGTTGTAGCCTAGGCATCAAAGAAGCAACCTATAGTAACTCTCTCATCAATGCAGAGTATGTAGTAGGAACAACAACAACATGTCAAGTAGTATGGATGGGAAGGATTTTGAAAGACTTAATGCAAGCTCAAAAAGACCTACTACAATCTATTGTGATAATAAGTCTGTTATTGCACTTTCAAAGAACCATGTATTTCAAAAGAGGACAAAGTGCATTGACATAAGGTATCACTTCATTAGAGAACTAGTTAATAATAGAGAAATTAATCTACAGCATTGCAGATCAAAAGAGCAACTTGCAAATATCTTCAACAAGGCTTTAGCATAGGAACAATTTGAGATTTTTAGGGAAGCATTGGGAATTGTAAATATTCATGATGTAGATAGTATAAATTAGGGGGGAGTGTTAGAAATATTAATTTCTACTCCTAAATCTTAATTATATTCGTCATTAGATGTTTCTAGCATTTTAGGTTTAGGTTTGGTTTTGGGTTTAGGTTTAGGTTGTGTTGGCTGTAGTAGTTTCCAGAACTCTATAGATAATTGTCTTGTTGGTAAATGTTAGATATTTCTAAAGTATTGTAAACTTTCCTATAAAAGGGAGTGCTATGTATCCATTTAGACAATTAAAAAAAGGTAATCAAATGCAATTAATTTTTATTGTGTCGCAGCACATTACATTTGTGTTTTATTTTTGTGTGCCTCTGCCCACCTATCAATATATTGTTAGAGATGTTGCATGATCAAAGAAATCCACTCGTTGTGTTTGCTTTCACTTTTTTATATGCAATCCAAAGCTGATTCTATGTTTCTCATCTATGCTACAATTGATTGCATATAATTACATGGATATTAGTATGGAAAAAATTGAAGGAAAAGGGCAGGCAAAAGAAAAGATAGTCCAAATTGAAAGGAATGCATATTTTTGGCGTAGGTAGGAGAATCCTTCTCAAGGTAGTCAAGAATTTACTTTCGATGAGTACTGTAGTTGTCCTTACATTTTAATTGCCAAAATGGAATAAATTCTTTGTTAAAATAAAATACAATAGTGTTTTAGTTTAACAACACCAAAAAAATTAAAAACATGTGCCATGGAAATATGAAAATCATATTAGATGTAGAGGGTGTTGTGGAGGAGTTGCGGTTCGAAATATTTAAGGTGAGCATTCATATAAATTTTATCATATGTATCAGTCGAGTTCTTAAATTTAAGGAAGTTGGTGGTTCCATCAATTGTATATTGAAGATTCATTCAAGATTTTAAATTTAAGCTATCTTAATTTATAAAGGGATTCATATTATTTTTGAGGGAAAATAGAAACAAATTAGTTTGTGGCATATGCTACGAATTTTTTCTATTTTGAGAAACGGGCTCAAATTGAGAGGGTTAAAAAGTAGGAGCTCTATTTTGTCACAAAAGATTCTAAAAAGTGAGACAAAATGCATCTTTGATCAAAATTAAATTGAAAAAGTTGAAAATACAATAGATTTTGCTGAAGCATTTATTCTTCATAATTAGTATGTTTTGTAATGGAAAACAATAAGAAATCTGAAAAAAAGTAATTTTTGAAGATCAACTATTTAGTCCCCCAAAATTCCTTGCCAAACTATCATGAATAAATTAACAATGCACGAATCAACTACAGAACATTACATGAAATCTACAGAATTTAATATAATTCTAGATTAAGAAAGATTCCAAGCAAATTGTAAAAGGCCATTTCAAAGCTCTACACCCTCCTTTAATATATAAATGTATATATTTAATTATATTAGATTTTCCTTTCCCACAAAGGAAATCAAGCACTCGTGAACAAATTTAAATGACGATATAAATACATCTTGTGGAAGAAACAAAGAAACTAAACACAGAACATAACAACTATCAATTTGATAGAGGCTTAGAATGGAATTGTTGCCTTTCACAGTTGACCATCTCTTTCATCCCAATCAAAACAAAGTACGCTATTGTCAGCGTCCATCACAAAGTCTTCAACATCCTGGAATGTTTTCTTCTTCATTAATGAAGATTTTCCATCTAATGGTGTTTTTATTTTAGAAGGAATGTCTGCAGAGATTGAATCTGTGAGTGAACTAATCCATGAGCAAGTGTTACCACATAATTTAGTAACTGTGGGTTTAATTGCTACGGGCTTCAAAAGTTTGGGCTTTTCCATTAACTCTGCATTCTTATTTTTTCATCGTTGGCATTCCTGTGAATTGCTGAACAATACATCGGAAGTTGAATTCATCTGCACTAACAAATAACGTGTGCGCTTCACCACATTCTCTCGATCGTTTTGTCATATTGAGTTTTGGGAAAGAAGGCTGCTTTCGCTCTGATGAAATGAAAAGCCTTGTTTCTTCACCTCCTCAACTCATCTGTTCCAAACGCTTGTGCAAAACCACATAAATAATAACACATTTTGTGATTTAAAAATTCGCAGCCTTTTTTATGCGAGTCCAAAGACTAACATAATCCAATTTCAACGTAATAAACTATACATTTTCTAAACCAATTTTTTTCGTAAGCCTGACCTGGTCAACAAAAAAAATTGACCATCCAGAAGCCTTATTATTTGCTCAATATCTTAACCACATCTATGAATAAAAATGAATCATGTTCCATGTTTTGTCAGAATGAAGATTATCAAAACCTACATATATTTGAGCAGCATAGTTTATTGATGTCAGTATTGATTTGATATTAAATAGTAAGTTGTTAGACTTCATCAAATATTTTGAAAGTGCAAATTGTGTACTCCAGTGCTTTCAAATTTTGCAATCTGTCGATTTGGCTCACCACTGCTTCAAAGATTTGCCGATTGGGCTTTTCCAGTGCAGAGAGTAATTTTATAAAGACATCTATTTATTTTCTCAATATCTCAATTACTAAGAGTAAAAACAAAATATGTTGAATTAATCAATCTAAATTGAAGATTATTAAAAAGAAATGAGATGATCAATTAGTAGAAAACTGTGACTAAATAGAGGAAGAAAAGCTTATATAGTTCTAATTTTTTTTGAAATTAATATTAGGTTTAAATTTATATAATAAGTTGTAAAAAATAATGCATTTTAAAACAAAGGGTTTCTTATGAGTTTGTAATTATAAATAAGATTATTAACATAATTATATCACATTGTACAAACAATTCTAGATTTAAAGTTAAATTTATCTATATACAGTAAACTAAGGATTTCTATGTAAAAGTACATTTAGATTTTGTGTTGCAGACATGTGTAGTAGACATGTATAGCTTTAAAATTGTAATATGGATTAACTCAAAAGTGTTTCAATCACAAAAATGATAATTGTTGTAATACTAAATTCTAGTTGATTGTGGAAAGGCGCTTGGACTATTCGTAAAGTTGAATTATTCCAAATGAACTTACAAGATATTTTAAATCTCTATAAACATATTATAAACTAGTAGTTGCATGCTTTTGCACATGCAACGAGTGTGCCAATAGGAGATGAGATTTAAGAGAAAAATGAAGAATGAACATTAAATAATGTAAATATATAATTTTTTAAAATGAAAATACAAAAATAAAAAAGTTAAAGATTAAAACATAGATATAAAATTTACAATATTTAGAAAATTTGAATATTGCTTAAGAAATGCTTTCAATAATTTCAAGATTTTACAATTAAATTTGATTTATAAATATGAAAAAAAAATCATTTAAAAAAAAACTCTCAAAAAAATTATTATGAAGGAATACAAAATAATAATATGAAAAATAACCGCATACCATAGCTATAGGAAGGCTGGTTATGATCTGAATGTCCTATATCTCCTTCGTACAACTCGATGCAAGACCCATCACTTATCTTCTAGGCCCCGACCTTTTTCCTAATCCAATCTGGTTTTGCACCCATCTCTCTTCCCAGAGCAGAGATGAACTCCCTAGCAAACTGATTCCGCTTTTGCTTGAGACTTTTCCCTTAGCAATAATAGGAGCTTGTTTAAGATTAACTCGAACCACTCCGGTTCCAATACCAGGTTTACTGGAACAAATATTCTATTGATTAAATAAAATATAGAATGAAAAATAAATATTTAAAGACAAAATTAAACTAATATAAAAATAATAATTTAAATTAATTTAAAAGTTAAAATCTAAATCAATTTAAAAAATCAAAATTTTAATAAATAGAGATCACAACATAATCTAATGTGAAGATCACAAATAACTATTTTTTAAATAAATAAGAAAAAAAAAAAAATATTTAAAAGTGAATATTTAAAATATAATCTTATGTGCTTCGACAAAAAGAGGGGTAAACATTTATTAAGACAGAAAGAAATACAACAAGGAGAGCTCAACAAGGAGCTCGATCCTGAGCAACAAGATCATCAAATTCTTGCACCATCTCAAAGGACAGTTGCCTCCTATCCCTAATATTCCAACTCGGATCATGACTAGATGCCCATTTGGCTAAACAATCAGCAGTTCTATTCCAGTCACGAGGAATATACGTGAACCTAATGAACTGAAAAGAGGAAAAGAAGAAAAGAATCTGCTTAACAACAGTGGCCAACTGCCAACTAACATCCTCAAGCTCTTGTGAAGAAAGCATGTTCACTACCACTTGGGAATCAAACTCAGATAATCTTACTCCATCCCCGCAAGAAACACTGTTCCACAACATATAAAATAGCCTGAGCTTCCATGAGATTGTTAGTATAATCACCCTTATGAACTGAGAAGAAAAATTTAACATCCCCAGAACTACAACGAGCCACTCTGCCAATACCAGCCGAACAAGGATTCCCACGGGAAGAACCATCAGTGTTAATTTTTAGAACTCCATCGAGAGGAGTCCAGTGCCCATCCCGATTAACCTGACCCTTCCTCTGATGGTGAAGTTGCCTGGACATAGAAGGAAACCTATGCGCTGCAGCCCCATCCTGTAGATGAAAATTGAGGCAATTACAAATAGCAAGATCAACCGGATCCATACCCCCATCAAGCTCACACTTCACAAGAATAGTTTCCTGAAGAGAATGTGATATTTTCCACCAAAGATGCAAAACACCAAGCCGAACATCTAGGAATATGCGTGATTCCTCTCCAACCAAATATGCCAAAGTATGAAAGATGGGCCAGCAATCCAAGAAGCATGGAGAAAAGAAGACTTGGAGGGAGCAGTACCCAAGCGGGCCCAAAACTCAGGCAAAGAGGAAGCATTCTGACAAGAGCAACCCCAAGCGCTCCACCAAAGGTGCCATATCTGAGTAGAATAAGAGCAATGGAAGAACAGATGTGAGACAGACTTCTCTCCATTACCACACAAAACACAATAAGAGGGGCCCTGAAATCCACGTTTACAAAGATTATCCCAGGTAAGACAACGGTTGTGAGCCACTAGCCACATGAAAAAATTGCACTTGGACCAAGAAACTTTATTCCAAACTTGCATCCACCAAGGGACCTCAGCATCCCCAAATAATTGTCTAGTTATCTCCTGATACCCAGCAGAGACATGATATTTACCAGACAAGGTACCGCCCCAAGCCAAAACATCTAGACCAAGCAAAGAAGAACACTCTCTAGAGGCCAAAATTTGAGAAAGCTCCTGACGATCCATGTCTGTACCGCCAGGAGGCCAATCAGAAGAATGCTTCCATCTGTAACCAACAACAGGTCCCAATTGATAAGGAGTCTTGTAATGAGCCACTTTATCCCATCCAGTGGCAAGAAAAGAGTCACAAAGAGGCTAAAGATGAGGGTATATGGATAAAATGGAAGGGAATCCATCCCAAGCATCAAACCAAAACAAAGCTTGAGAACCTCCTTTACATATCCAAAACAGACCCCTCTTTACCAACATCGCACCTGTCTTCAAAGTATGCCAAACCATTGAGCCATGGCCTTCAAGAGGAAGTGCAAAAATAGAGCAAGGGTCAGCACCATGAAAATAGTTATGAGTGATAATACGAGCCCAAAGTTGATGTTGTCCAGAGCACCATCACCAATAAAGTTTAGCAACCAAAGCTTGACTACTCAATAGAGCAGATCGAAGACCAAGACCACCCTCCTTTTTAGGCCTACAAATAGTTGCCCAATTAATCAGGCTCCATTTAGTACTACGCAAATTACCACTCCAAAGGAATTGTCGAGAAAGAGCATCAAACTCCTTGAGAAAGTAAATAGGTGCAGCGTAAACCATGCTTCGATAAGTAGGAAGAGCTTGGATAACAGCTTGAAGAAGAGTAACCCGGGCAGCAGTAGAAAGCCATCTATGAGTCCAATGATTTACCTTATCCTGAAGCTTGGTAATCAAATTTTGCCAGAAGAGACGTGGCTACCTAGAAACAACAATAGGGATGCCAAGATAAGTCAAAGGAAGTGATCCTATCTGAAACCGTAGGATACCAACAATCCTGTGCTGAATAGAATCAGGAGTGTTAAAAAAGTAAATGGAAGATTTGTGCTCATTAACTTTCTGGCCTGAAGCTGCCAAATAAATGTCCAAAGCATGTTGAAAGGCTTCAGCTTCCTTGATCCTAGCAAGACCAACAAGAGTAGAATCATCCACAAATTGAAGATGGGAAAGAGAAGGTAAGCCATTACCCCACCGCCAGCCTTGAATAGAATTCTGGGACACCTGATGCTTAATGAATCTGCCCAAGCCTTCAGCCATGATGATGAATAGATATGGGGAGAGAGGGTCACCCTGGCGGAGGCCTCTAGAAGCACCAAATAGTTGAGAAGGTTGACCATTAATAAGAACTGAAAAAGAGGCAGAATTAACACAACTCATAATCCAACTCACCCAGTCAGAGCTAAATCCAAAAGAAAGAAGAACACTCCTTAGGAAGCTCCATTTAACTCTATCGTAGGCCTTAGCCATATCCAGCTTAACAAACATGGCTCTCTCCCTGGAAGTAGCCATAGAGTGAATAGCCTTAGTAGCAATAACCACCCCATCCAAAATTTGTCTGCCAGCAACAAAACCACCTTGTTCTTCTGAGATAATAATGGGAAGCCACCTTTTCAATCTCTCAGCAATCAACTTAGTAATAACTTTGTAAACCACATTACATAAGGCAATTGGTCTAAAACACTCCAATTGATTAGCACCCTCTCTCTTAGGAATAAGAGTCAAGAATGTAGAGTTCAAAGCTCGAATCACCTGCTTGCTAGCATAGGATTCTTTAACCACCTCCAACAAATCATGATTAATGATGTCCCAAAATTCTTGAAAGAATTCAACTGGAAAGCCATCAGGACTAGGAGCCTTCCCCTTAGGCATGCCAAAGACCACCTCCTCCAGCTCTTCCAAAGAAATAGGACGCATGAGATAATCATTCATTTCTTGAGTGATAAGGGAAGGAATACAGGACAAAATAAGATTTTCTTCATTATCAGCAGGAGGAGAGTCCTCAGAGAAGAGGGTAGAGAAGTACCAAATAGCCTCTTGGAACAAAGCTGGCAAGGAATTTAGTTGGATACGTTGAGAATTAACCAAAGAAGAGATAGTGCTATGATTCCAACGAGATTGCACTATTTTATGGAAAAAGGAAGTGTTACGATCACCTTCCTGGAGCCAATCAACTCTAACCTTTTGCTTCCAAAAAATTTCCTTTCGAAGTTCCCATTCTTCTAGAGCTCTAGAAGCAAGGGATTCAGCCTTGCCAAGAGCCTCTGAGAAACCTCGATCTCTAATCTCCCTTGTGATGACATCAAGATCTTCTTGAGCAAGCCTTTTCATAAAGTGAAGGTTCCCAAAGCATTCCCTATTCCATATCTTGAGCTGCCTTTTAACATATTGAAGCCTTTTAGAAAATGAGAACATTGCAGTACCATATGCAGGAGCACCATCTTTCCACCAACAGAAAACACAATCATGAAGAGAGGAGTCTTGAAGCCACATCAACTGGAACTTAAAAGGAGGATGCTTCGGAACATAAGCCCCTATAGCGGAAAATTTGATTGGCCAATGATCTGAACCCTTCCAATCAAGGATTTCTGAAGAGATAGTAAGGGTGCCACTAACCCAGAAGCAAGAAACAAGAAATCTATCCAGACATTCTGAGATAGCAGCAACACCAGTCCTATGATTATTCTAGGTATAGAGACCATTATAAGGCTTAACATTAGAAAGATGCAAAAGAGATATATGTTGCCGAAGAAGAGCAGAAGAAGGCCCCAATCTAGCCAAACCACCATGCTTCTCCTCCAGACTTAAAACTGAATTGAAGTCCCCTGCTAACACCCAAGGATGATAAGGATGACAATTTCTAACATATTGAATATGTTCCCAAAGTTCCTCCTTTCCCACAAGATCAACAGGTGCATACACATTAGTAACCATGATTACCTCTCCTGAGTCTAGAGCAGAAGCTACCATAGAGAGAGCTGAGCGAGAAGACATCCAGCCAAGAGGAGAAATTTTTTGAGGATCCAAAAATATAGCTAAACCACCCGCACTGCCTGTTGCCCCAACACACTGGCATTGGCCACGAGACCAAATACTAGAGGCATGTTGGACCATAGACTCCACAGAGAGCTTAGTCTCTTGGATACAAAAAACATTAGGGCTATGATCAACCACCAAGTTATGAATAGCCTTTTGTCTAGGGATGCTATTCAACCCCCTTACATTCCATGAGAGAATAATCATCATTGGGTAGAATTGGGAAAATGAGAATCCAAAGGTTTCACTGAACCAGACTCAATCAATATATCGCCTGTGAGTTTAATCTTCTCTTGGTGTGTTTTGTGCCCACTCCTTAGAGGAGTAGAAGAAGCCCGCTTAAACGGTCGAGACATCAACCCCAAGAGGAGAGGAGAACCCTTGCCCTTACTTGATGGTAGTACATCCTTAACCAAGTCAGCTAAAACAACATCATTATCCTCCAACACTGCAGGAGTCACCAGAGCCTCTGTCACAGGAGCTACAGGGCCCTCACAGTTCTGATATACTACAACTTGGGATGCCCCACAAGCATCATTAGGAATAGATCTCTCATCTAAGAAAACTAGATCAGAAGAGATAGGAGGAGGAATACCCTCCTCTAGAACCATACTATCCAGCACCTCAAAGAGATTAAAACCTGAATTAGATAATCTTTCTTTCAAAGGTGTCTTTTGAGCATGACCCTTAGCACGAGGGCGAACAGGGGTAAATCCATCCTTATCCTGCATTTGAGCCTTACCCTTACCTGTAGCATCTTGTGGATTCATCCCCTTGGTAGTATTAGCCATTTGAGATTGTCCTTTCCCTATAGTATCTGCCAAACCACCAGTATTGCTAGTTGTAGAACCATCCACTCCTTTGAAACTTGAGTTACGGGGGCACTGATGCACTAAATGACCATACTCATGACAAATCTGGCAACGGAAAGGGAGAGATTCATAATCTAACTGCTGCACCCAAGAAAAATTCCCCGTTACAAATTTCCAAAGAATCTAGTAATGGGTTATTCAAATTAATTTCAACACAAATTCTAGCATAAGAAATAACCTTTTATTGAGGGATTGATGTGCGATCACAGCTGGCTTCCCCAACAAAGCAGCAATTTTTTGAAGGATGTCTTCACAGCAAAATTCCAAGGGAAGACGAGGCAAGCGAACCCAAACTGGCACTGTTGAAGGGAGATCCTCAACAGAATTAAAACCTGAATGCCAAGGTTTGACAAATAACCCCACATGGTTATAGAAATAAGGGCCTCCTTCAAAAACACGATCCTGATCAGACATGCAAGATAATACAACAAAAAAATAACTATTCCCCGCCAACATAATCTCCATATCACCTTCCACCTGCCATGAGCGGCGGATCCATGCCTCAAGAACGGATAGGGAAATTTGGATTCCAAGAAATTTTCATATCAAAGCATGCTTGGTCCAATAATCAATGTCCTCAATTATAGCCGTTGGAGGAATAACCAGAACAGGGCGATCATGGCTACGCGGAAAACAACCATTAACTTTTTTCAACCTGGAGCTCTCCCCTGAATAAAATGATTCAGATCACATTGCATGCATAGTTGGAGAAGAACCATCTGTTCTCACCAACGAAGAAGAAATCCCAGGCCCTGCCATGCAAACAATAAAACCCCAATCCAAAATTGATTGCAGAAGATTTCCAAAAACACCGACGCAAATTATGTCCAGTAGCTAGCAATCCAAACAGAACAAAAAAATAGTAAAGATCAAACACCAAGAACAGGCTAGGGGAAAAACCCTAGCCCAACCGGCAGCCAACGCTTCTCCACATTCTCCTCCAGATCTCTCCAAGATTTCCTATATCGAAAATATAGTGATCATAATCTTATGTGAATGAATTAGATTATTAATAATTTTTAATTTGAATAACATATATTTACTAAAATCATTTAAATAGATTAATAACTATTATTTATTTAAATTAAATCTATCAAATATGAAAAAATAAATTATTTAAAAAAATCTATTATGAAAAATGAATAAGAGAAATACAAAAATATAATATTATAACAAATATTCTATTGACTAAATAAATTATAGAAACTAAAAAATAATATTTAAAAATAAAAATTAAACTAATATTAAAAAAATTAAAACAATGTAAAAACCAAAATCTAAATCAATTTTAAAAATCAAAAGTTAATTAAATAGATCACAACATGAGTTAATGTGGAGATCTCAACTAAAAAAATAGAAAAAGAAAACCAATAGTTAAAAGTGGAGATAACAACTAATAAATATCAAAACAAGAGTTAAAAGTGGAGGGAGATTTTAAAAATGGCCTTAATAGGAAGGATGTTCAATTTTTCTGCCAAACTGACAACTTTCATGGCTAACTTGCAAATTTTCCATCAATTTTTTTTAAAAACAAAGTTCCCACAAATCAGCTAAAATAATACTATTTTTCAAAAGGTGACATAAAATCTAAACTAAACAAATAACTTTAATAATTAAAACATTATATCAAATAAATAAATAAAATCAACTTCAAAATTTATTAAGACAATAGATAAACCATATTAAAAAAAATTGTCTTAATTTATACACAATAATCTAAAATTTAAGATTTTAGTTATTCATTAAAACTAGAGTTTTTAATTATAAATCTTGGAACATCAAAATTTGAATCTCAAAATATAAAATTAACTTTAAATAGAATAAATTAATTTATAAGCGCTAAACAACCTAACGTATATCTAAAATCTTAGATAACATTCATTAACCAGGCACAAGTAACACCTATATAATAGTATAAAGATAAATAAAACAAATTAAAAATGTCTTTAAATTTAGACAAATAGGTCCTTCCCTTGGTCTTATGCTCAACCCTCTTCTTTGACTACTATTTAGTCTTGCTAAGGGAAAGAGAACTCCTCATGTCTTCTGGTCAAGAAAACATTGTTAGACTTTCCAAAGTTAGCGCCACACATTGTATTTTATAATTATATATATATATATATATATATATATATATATTCCGAGAAAGAGATTCACATATTGATTCTTAAATGTTCACAAAAAATATTGATTACAACGGAAAAGAAATCCATATCAGATTTCCAAATTTATACTTTAATTAATGATTATATTGTTAATTGATTATTATTTATTATTCATATATTACATGGTTGGTAAAATGTTTCATTGAACGTTGAATGATGATGTCTTTAAGGGTGTTTTAAGATGAGTTTTTGAGTAATTTCATTAGATTTAAAAAATTCCAAATCTCTCTAAATGAGCAAATTGGTAGAAGGGAAGGGGATTCACAAGTACTAATACAACTTAGCAAAATTCTTACAATGTAAGCAGATCCAAAAAAATTTGCAAATACCAAAAATTCATCTAGAAGAAAGACTAAAAGTAAGGGGAGGTGGTGCTAAGAACATTCCAATCATGATTTAATTCATTTTACTTACCCTAGTAGAAGCCATTTGTGTTTTCTTTGCCTGGAGTGGTGATCGGTCAATAAAATCCTCCAAGGCTATAGTTGAGACCATTTTTTTTTTCTTTGGTAGTGCCTATGGTCAACCTCCTCTTGAAGTATTCATGGCGAGATCAAGGTTGGGTTCAACATTTCTTTGCTATAACTAACAACCCCCTTCAATTTCTTTGTAGATCATTCTAGTTGCTTTTGATAATAGTAATGGTGTTCATAACCTAATTTTTATTTTCTAGAGGGATCTAACTCATGGAACTCCTTGATTTGAGTCTCACTATTATGTGATTTCTTTAAACTATATGAAATATTGTCAACTATGTATGAAACCCTCTTAGGATGAAACACCTCAAACCAATTAATCCTTGTATTCCCTTCCAACAATGGTCAAAGCTTAAAGATATATATCTTCTTGGTTGAATGTGATTGGGCTAATATCCATTAAATATTTTAACTTTTTTTAATTATAGACCGCACATAGCTTAATAATTTTCTCTGCCACTTAATAAAGGATGACATCCTAGGAAGATAGATAAAACATGTTGATTTTTTTAAATTGTGGTATTTTATTAAAAATTATTTAAATATAAAATCATTGCATCAAGGTTGATGATTCATATATTTAGTACTTTATTACTATCCAATGGGATTTATTTAATATTTTTGACATTTTGAAGTTCCCTTTTCACAAAGAGGTTTAGCTAATTGGGTATCTACTTTACCTAGTGGGTGTGCTTGGTTGAAACATAAAAGGAAAATAGATGTACACTAGAGATAAATATTACATTTTACTATGTATCTCACAATATCTTGATTGGTCATTAGAAGGCTAAATGTACTACTATGTTCATCCTCTCTCCATTACTTAAAAATGATTCACTAATAGGATATTGACATGATCTATTAACCTTCATGGTAAACCTTTGAATCTAAGCTTCTAAGTACACTGAGTTGGAATTAGGATATTATGGGATATATCCTACTAATAAAAAAGAGTTTCCAAGAATAATCATTTAAGTGGAATCCGAAACTTGTATTTTTATACTTTGTAGGGAAGTATCCCATTTATAGTCAATGAAATATATCATACCAAAGTTTTAAAAAAAAATTCAACTATAGAACATATTAGACCTTCTCACACCCTTTAGGGAGGGTAGGAAGTTTTCTAACATGTAATAAAAATTAGGTCTTTTCATCAAATATTTTCAGATGTGGTCCTCTTTCATGGGGGTTATTCTTCTTATGATCAAATAGTATCAAACTAATTATAGAGTATAAATATTTTCATAAATTATTTGTATGATGATTATCCCAATTATTTTTGGATGGGTTTTTTTCTCTGTTTAGAATATTGCACTTCCTTTTCTCATTTTTGGTTGCACTATTCAATTTACATGCTCATTTTAAAACTAAACGTTATTCAAATTATTTTGAAGGTTTAAATATTAGCATTCTATTTTTGACATTTAATGTATATGCATCCCAATAATTTTAAAAAATTAATAAAAGGGTTAATTTGGTTGATTATTGTTAAGGAAATAATCTTGAATTACATTGAGGAAATTCAATGCCTTCCCTTTTTTTTTCAAAGAAATTATTGAGTTCATTGTTTAAGAGTAGAGATTCCATTAGTGAGGTTTCATTTACTATGTTTATGGAATCTTACTACCAACAATCTAGTCCTAGTGGATCATGTCATGCTCCCCCCAAAAAAAAAGTGTCACTATAAACAATCTATGTCAAGTGATTAATAAAGGTAAGAGAAGGAAATCATAGTTGCATATATATCCTTCTCTGTTTCCTTTTGACATATGTTCTTGATTGGAGGTCTCCAAACCCTCGTGGATGACCCAACATCTACCCTACTCCCTCCTCTGGGCTTATGCTTTGGGACAGTCCATTTAGCATCATTGCTATGGAGGTTGAGGTTTGGAATCTCATGGATGGCGGAAAGCATTTCAACAATACCTTGAAGTGAGACCACCAGGGATCCTTTTGTTAGGATTTAACCATGGAAATAAATAACAATTACATGCAAATATAAACAATATCAGAAAATAATAGATCACATAAAGAAGAACACAAGACACCAAGATTTAACGTGGTTCACCCAATCCCTAGGCTACATCCACCAATAAAAAGTCTAAGATTATTATGATCCAATGATTACAACCTAATTACAATCCATAATCCCTTACAACTCAATACTGCCACAAGAACCAATTTTCGCATCACTCCTTATGAAAATCCCTAACCCTAAGCTTCTTTTATACAAGAATTTTTACCACTTTAGGGTTATAATTAATAATTACATGTCGGCCCAAAATCCTAATAAAATAGGGCCCCAAAGAATTATGAAGTATTTACAATACAATCCTGATTAGTCACAACAAAATAACAATCTCCCACTTGGGGACTAATAAGACTCCGCACTAGACAACAATCTCGCACTTGGAGACTGATCCTATAATAATACTGCTACCATGTGGAGCTCCCACTAGATCAAACCACCCTAGACATTGTTGTTCTTTTATTCCTGTTCATTCTAGAAGACTAACTGAAGCTAAAGAGGAATTCAACTTCTCCCTTGTCACTACCTTTGTAAACATATCTATTGGATTGTCATCTATTTGTATCTTGTCAACCTTTAACTATTCATGATCCAAAATTGACCAAATGAAATTGTATCGCAACTGTATGTGTTTTGTCTTTAAATCTAGAGTAGAATTCTTCACAAGATGAATGACACTCTAACTATTTGCAAACAAATAAGTATCGCTTTGAGGGTGTCCCAATTCTTCCATGAAGAACTAAAGCCATATCATCTCCTTGGCTACCTCTATAGGAGTAGCATACTTTACCTTTGTTGTGGATAAAACATTAACCTTTTGTAACCTAGAAACCTAGCTTACTAATGCCCCACCAACAATAAATACATAACCTGTAGTAATCCACCTAGTATCGATATCCGCTACCAAATCTGAGTCAACATATCTCTATAAATCAGTAGTAGAGCCTTCAAAATGTAAACACTTACTAGATCTTCCTCTCAAATATCTAAGAATCCATTTGACTACATTCCAATGCTCAATTCCTAGATGACTCATATACCTGCTAACTACTTCCACTGCATGTACAATATCTGGCCTTGTACATGCCATAGCATATATTAAACTTCCTATAGCTGAAGCATAGGGTACCTTGGACATCTTATCCTCCTCTTCTCATGTCTTTGGACACATCTCCTTAGTCAACCTCAAATGACTAGGTAAACGTGTGTTGAAAGCTTTAGCATTCTCCATAAAAAAATGTTGCAACACATTATGAATATAATCAGCCTGAAATAAAGTCAATTTACTGTTCTTCCTATCTTTGCAAATCTTCATACCAAGGATTTTTTTTTGCTACCCCCAAATCTTTCATAGTAAATGCATGTGCTAACTGAAATTTCAGCCCCTTAATATGATCCATGTTAGACTCAGCTGCAAGCATATCAACATAGAAACATAAAATAATGTAGCTATTATCATCCAAACTCTTAAAATAAACACAATGATCTAAGTGACACTTGCTATATCCATGCTCATGCATAAACCTATCAAATTTTAGATACCATTTCTGAGATGCTTGCTTCAAGCCACATAAACTTTTATTCAATCTGCACACTAAGTTCTCCTTACCTTTGACCTCAAATCCTCGTGGCTATGCCATATAGATCTCTTCATCCAAATCACCATGAAGGAAGACTATTTTAACATCAAGCTACTCCAAATGAAAATTTTTAGTAGCCACAATACTTAAAATAGTACAGATAAAAGTCATTCTAATAATAGGAGAGAATATCTCATCAAAATCAATGCCTGTTTTCTATACAAATCCTTTTACAAGTAACCTAGATTTAAATATTTTCTTACGTCCATCCCCTTCTTTCAACCTATAGACCCACTTATTCTATAAAGCCCTTTTACTTGCAAGCAACTTGCATAAATCTCATGTCTTATTTTTCAGCAAAGAATCCATTTCATCTTTCATGGTGAACTCCCACTAAATCTTAGTATCCACTTGCATAATATCATCATAACATTCAAGTTCACTAGCATTGGTTAGTAAAATAGAATACAAAGAGGCAGAAAATCTTATTGGAGGTCTAATTAGCCTTGTTTATCATCTAATATTCACTGGTGTGTGTGGTATTTTTTGTTGTGGTTGTTGCACATCATCAGGAATTGTTGGAACATCATCTTTTGGAGTGTCATCTAGAACTACATAATCATCTTCTTTCCTCTCATGTTGCTGCAATAGATCTTTATACAACATTTTCTCATTGAATATGACATCCTTTCTTTTTACAATTTTATGATTTTCAAAATCCCAAATCCTATAACCAAATTCATTAATGCCATATCCAACAAATACACATTTCTTTGACTTAGCTTCTAGCTTAGTTCTATTTTAAGAATCTATATGAGTAATTGTTTCACAACCAAAGGTGTTGAGAAAAGAATAACTCACCTTCTTACCGTCCATGCTTCCTCTAGAATACCACAACCCAAATGAGTAGAGAAACCTCTATTAATCAAATACATAAAGTATTGACAGCCTCCACCCACATGTGTAAGGGCAACCCAACATGCAACCTCATGCTCCTTGCACACTCCATTATAGTCATGTTCATACGTTCAACCACTCCATTTTCCTGTGGAATCCTTGGAACATTTTTCTGTCTATGAATACCATTAGTGGAGCAATAATCTTCAAATTCATGGCTACAATACTCACCATCATTATCAGATCTAAAATATTTTAATTTCTTACTAGTCTCATTTTCAACCAAGCATTTTCATTTGTTAAAGGTTTGAAATACATCAATTTTTTTTTCTAAGAAAATAAACCCATACTTTTATAGTTGCATCATCAATAAATGTAACACAATAATGAGAGCCACTGAGGGAAGATACCTAAGCCAATGCCCATACATCTATATGTACAAGCTCTAACTTCTCCCTTTTATTTTCCTTTCCAGTCTTCACAAAACGCACTCTCTTTTGTTTTTCATACACACAACTTTCATAGATATCCACATTAACACATTTTAGACTTGGTAAAACTTGTTTTGAATGAAGTACTTTCACACCTTTCTCACTGATGTGCCCAAGTCTATTGTGCCACAACACTATATCAAAATTTACAGCAACTATTTGTTCTCTCTACTCAACTACAACAATTGTTCCTAAACATTCATTTTTCTCTGAAACAATCAAATTAGAAGGAAAAATATGACTTGTACAAAGATATAAGGTGCCTAATTTCACACCTCTTGCTACTATAAGGAAACCTTTTGAAACCTTCCAATTTTTATCATTAAAAGTAACTACACAACTTCCATCATCAAGTTGTCCTACTGAAATTAAATTCCTACTCAGCCTTGGAACATGTATTACCTGATGTAGTAGCCAATGATTTCAATTCTACAACTTAATCTTAACTTTTCTCTTTCCAACAATCTGACAAGGTTCATTATACTCCAAATAAACAAGCCCAAAATCCCCTTGGACATAATCAATAAAATGAGGTGAAGCATGAAATGAAGCACCAGAATCTAAAGCCCATGAATCAACACATTCTAAAGATAGAAGTAAAGCATCCTCTTTAGATTTGTTACTTACCACATTTTCCTCCTTGTCTCCATCTAGTTTATCTCCTTGATTTTTTTTTATAATTCCAACAATCTTTCTTTTTATGTCATGTTTTACCATAGTACCAGTAGTCAATTGGTCCTCTCGATTGAGATCTCCTCCCTTTTGACTTTTATCTCGATTTTCCACAATTTCAAGAATTGTCCTCTCTCAGTCATTCTACCTCTATTTTGCATGTTCAAAGCACTTCCTGGTGTAGACCCACTTGAGGATTTTCTATGAGTTTTCTCACTCAAAATAACACCAATCACATCATCATATTTTAGGGTATTAGATCAAGAAATAGAATAACTCATAGCCAATGCCAAGCCATTCCATCTTTTAGGCAAAGAACAAAAAATCAAGAGAGCCCTAATTACTTCATCAAAATTAATACCCATAGAAGATAACTAACTATTAATAGTATTAAACTCATTTAAATGATCCACAGCAGATCCACCTTCTGTAATTTTCATATTAAATAAATGCTTCATGAGAAATACCTTATTTGAAGTGGAGAGCTTTTCATACAATCTTGCTAGGGCTTCCATCAACTCTTCCATCATCTTTGCTTTTGTAATATTAAATGACACTGATGATGCTAGACATAATGAAATGCTTCCAAGTGCTTTTTTCCTAAAAGATCCCATTTTTCATTTGTCATAGATCCTTGATTCTTTGCTTTTCCTTCCAATGGCTTCCACAGATCCCTCTGATAGAGATAGTCCTCCATTTGCATTTTCTATAATTGAAAGTTCTACCTATTAAACTCGTCAACCCTTAGCTTACCCTCATCTTCCATCACTCCCACTCAACCATGAGACTTTCCTATAGAGGATAACTAGGAAAACAACCTCACTCTAATACCACTTGTTAGGATTTAACCATGGACATAAATAACAATTACATGCAAATGTAAACAATATAAAAAATAATAGATCATACAGAAAAGAACACAAGACACCAAGATTTAACATAGCTCTCCCAATCCCTAGGCTATGTCCACCAACAAGAAGTCCAATATTATTATGATCTAGTGATTACAACCTGATTACAATCTGTAATCCCTTATAGCTTAATACCACCACAAGAATTTTTTTTTGCATCACTCCTTATGAAAACCTCTAACCCTAAGCTCCTTTTATACAAGAATTTTTATCACTTTATGATTATAATTAATAATTACATGTCAGCCCAAAATCTTGATAAAATAGGCCCTAAAGAATTATGAAGTATGTACACTACTATGGACTGATCAGTTAGCACAAACTAACACCTTTGATGAGCAGTGATCCATTCCCAATGAATAGGGATGAAATCCAAGGAGTATCAACCCTATTAACTTCCACCACTTTGTTTATTAGTCCTTCACCAAGTTGAGTCAGTTGTAGAGTGAGTGTGTCAATAATCTCCCACTCTTCATGGTAAGTTGCATCGTCTATACCAATACAAATGGCTTCTTCACCCTACCCAACAAAATCCTCCTTTATAGGCATTCTAACCTTCTCACCATCTTTTCTAGGAGTTTCATATAGCTCCTAAAAGTCCACACAAGTTTCATTCAGAATTATTAGTTCCTTATTTTCTTGGCTTTTCACCTTTTCAGCTATCTCAGCTATTTTTGAGCTTTCAATCACCACCACACTGGATGAGGACACTTTATCTTTGAGTTTCTCACCCTTTAAAAAATCCACAAACAAATGTCCAAACATGTTGCACTTTTGGAAAAAGAGAGTAGCATTCTCATAGGCTATCGGTTATGACTAGGTGCCACATTTAGATTTTAGGTCAATCATGGTCAGCAAGGGTTTGTTCATTCCTACATTGGCATAGAACTTGGCAAAGCCTAATTTTATTCTGGAGCTAGTCATAATATCTATTTTTATGAATTGACCAAAGGAGTTACCTATCCATCTGAACATAGACTCATCCTAGAGCTCCAAAGGTAGACTGGGAAATCTTATCTAGATCGGAGCATATCTATAGAGGACACTCTCTAGGTTAAACACTAGTTTCCATTTCAACATCAATAGGGGGTGTTTACCAAAGTTCTAGGAGCCTACCATGACTGAATCATAGTCCTTTTCAGCAGTAAAACTGAATAGGAAGAGGGAGCCAACCATCACAGAGATGGACACCAAACCCGAGAGTTTCCACCTTGTTAGGCTCCATTTTCTCACCATATCCACCATAGGTCAGAATGAGAAAAAATCACCAGCAAGGCATAGGGTAAAACTCGAGGATATTGAATTGACCACTAAGTTTGGTAGTGAAATCAAAGGACCAGTGGCCCCTGGGGAGATCGTGGGTTTCTCACTAGAGTCAACATGAATCTTGGATCTGACAACAAACCCTAGCTAGTTTGACTTAGGGGTCGTTGTCATGACAGACATTCATGGGGGACCACGAAGGGATTTAGAGCCCAAATAGGCATGGTCATGAGGCATAGTGCTTAGTTTGGACAAGGGAAAATCTTCCTAGTGCAGGTCACAAGCATTTTGGGACTTAGCAAACAAAACTAGTTCCAGATTTGGACATACAGGAGCCAACACCAATGGCAAGGGTGGGGGTCGGGTGGGTAGAGGTTGGGGTGGGGGCATGGGGGAGGAGGGGGGGACCATCTCCTTGAAGATTGAGAGGGCATGGAGCTAGGAAGGATCTTAAGAAATGTGTGTTTTTCTCCAATTTAGTAAAAAAAAATCATGCTGATGAAGTTCACTATATTTTTGCAAATTTCAAGAAAACTCTCTCTCTCTCTCTCTCTCTCTCAAGGATTTGGATTACCTATTTGTTTTCCTTGAAAGGAACTTCTTAAAAATCTTCTAGAGAGGCTTTTGTAATTTCACTATTTGCTTTCAATTTTCTCTTCAAATTTCTTTGAGAGAATGAAAGAATGAAGTTGTTTCTTATATAGGCTATCTTTCAAAGAAGTTGTTTTAAAATTGTGCAGCGCCCTACTTGGTTGTAAAGATTTCATTTTGAAAAGATTTATGTGTCACTTGTCATTGTTTTTTCTCTTTTAAAAAGTTGTAAATTTGATACTTTGACATCATAAAGAGACTATATCCCAATTCAATATTTTTGAAAATTAATTAGTTAAATATTAATTAAAAGTCAATATTTAATTAAATTTATTTTTTCTATTCTCTCATCTATTGAACTATTTTCAAAACCAATTAAATTAATATTAATAAAATAAATATTAATATTTTTTAAATCTAAATTGTCTTGTTTGACCATCACTCACATGCGGAACTGCACTCCTAGCGTGGCGGGGATTTCTTGATTAACTAGCTGTTATTCCACCTGCTGACAATAGCCTTGGACTGTACAAGGTTCAGTATTTCTTTAATGTCATTCGTTCTCTCCGTGCGTTTTCTGGGAGTGAAAACTTCTTCCCTCAAATTCACCAGATTCATATTGTCTATTCATCTCAATAGATGTACACTTTCGTTGTGTGTTTCTCTGATTTACATGCGTTCGAACAAGTTTGGGTAAATAGTGAAAAAGAACTGCATTAAGATCGGATCCTCTTTTATTAGAACCTATGAGGGTTTGCTAGCAATGTGTTGCGCATTATACTTTGTGATTGAAAATAACAAATATTTTCATTAAATTTCTTTGTGAATCTGAAAAGAATTATGTTTAACTTTTTTTTGGTCTTTGATACATTTTGTCTGGAGATTAGTCAGCGCCATTATCTTCCCTCTATGAGTGGCCCAAATTCTTCTCCTTTAATCAGCCTGAAAGTCACAAATTATACATTTTTGCTCAATCCACCTATGATTGAAGACGTTACTTACACATTTTCGCTCTTCATTTTCGATTAGTTATGTTCATGATCATTTACACATTATTTTATGGGCTAGTCTATCAAGGCATCCCTTAGCAGCATCACAGTACCTCATATTAGATATTTTTAAATAGAGGCAAACATAAAAAATTTGAGACATATTTTAGTTATAAGTTGTGGTGAGCCATGATAAATATTTGTGTATTGTGTTCGTCTTCTTTATTTTCTAATTCAAAAGAGGGAGCGACTTCTTAATAGGAACTTCAATAATTAACAGACTAGAAAATGCCGGTCTTCTTTACCAATACTTATCTATTAAAACTGTTCTACCTGATATATATGATGCAACCATCTTATTTGTCTAAAAGGGACAGATCAAATGTTATTTGAAAATGTTTAGCAAGAAAGGATTAAAATCTGGCTTGTAATTTCACAATAATCTGGTGAATGAAGTAGACCCAAAGCAACACTATTACGAGTAGAGATGTGTTTACAGAAGTTAAATAACAATGGAAAAATCAAGTTTTATCTGAAAACATTACAACATGCGAAGCTTAAATGCAAATTAAGGACGAGTGGAGTCCAACTTTTCAATTTGACAAAACCATAAATGATTTGATGAAAGGAGTAGATGAAGAGCACTGTGTAGATGTAATAAGAGAAGGAAACATCGCTGCTTACCTACAACATTGAGAATGCAAATGAATAAGAGGAAGACTCCTGAGAAAAGTCTGGCATCAATTTACTTGTCTTCCGCCAACGATGAAGGCGGGATGAGAAGAGGTGAAAATGGTAGGAAGGAATCAGCGAGATTTTTCGGTTTCTTTTCCTCCCTCATTTTTATTGCAGTATTAGGGTTTGACGAAGTGCAATAATTTCGTAATGGTTGAGTTGTCGTTTAAACTCATCGATCAACGAGGCCGACATGTGGGGTCGTTTTTTTTGGGTGCTCCCGTCCAAAAGTAATTTTTTTAAATATCTTAAGTGGCCGGCGTGAGGTATGACGTAAAGCAGATGAGATAAGCGAGATGACGCACTCACACCGTAAACAACAATGACTTTGTTCGGAGTGGTGTTTCTTTAATGTTCTATTAAATTACACTTCATTTAGTACTTGTCGTTTACATCTCCCTATCTATGTTCGGATATCATTGAATCTTCTTACCTCACTTTAGCATTTATGGTTTGAAAACTACATATTTATAAATTAACATTTTTAATTAAACTTTTCATTCTGATCAAAGTTTTATACTTAATTAAAAACTAACAAAAGTTAATAAAAAATAAATAAAAGTAATCAAAAGTTGTGCAAGATGTGATAATAATTTGAACAAAAAGGTGAGGATTTAATAGTTTGAGTCTAACACAAGTTGCCTCAAATTAAGATACACAATAGGAGGGACATTGTCGATGTCTAAAATGTTCAATCAAAGTAATACCTTGGGATTTCAACCACACCACATCTCATCTCACCTTTTTATCTCATCACATTTAATATACATTCTCATTCACGTTGTTTGAGCATTTAAAAGGAGGTTACCTTAAAAATGTAGGGAAATAATATGACAATGTCTTAGAGGTTGAGGACATGAAGAAGGAAGAGGTACATTTCTATTTAATTGTTTGAGCATGAACATTCTATGAAATGTGGTATTCAATCTTTAATAAAATTCTAAATAGAATGTTATTTCTTTCTAAATATTCTTTTGTTCCTCAACACTATAGAAGTGGATATTATCCATAAAACTACAAAATGGGGCTCTTGATGAGGAAGCAACTATCCTTCTAATAAGGAAAATAAGAATTGGGTAAGGATGTTGTCTAGTTTAGTTTGTCTTGCAACCTTTTCCAGCAAGACTATGAGAAAGAATGTTTGAGTAGAAGACAATCTAATGTTGTGCATGATGTTTGCATATGAAACAATTGAAATCTTAAGAAATACCCAAATGGTATAACATTAAACTAGTTATAATTTTGTTATTGAGAGCCAACCATTTGAATACCCTTGCCTTTTAAAGAAAGGCATCATTGCTAGAAAGGAAATATGTTGGGGGGTAGGGGAGGAGTTGGTAGGTTGGGGCCGGGGGGGGGGGGGGGGGGGGGGGGCGATGGTGGTTGGGGAAGGTTTGTTCACTAACTTATAAATCATTTAACCTTAAATATTATTCTTCATACATCCTTGGTTTGCATTCATAAATTTGACAAAATTGGTTGAAAAAAGTAAACGAATCTAGTAGCTATCATAATAACACATCACACAATCATCAAAACACTTTACACACTGGTTTGGTGGCATAGAAAGCACTAGGTTAGAGGGAAGCTTGTGGTGGGGATGGTACCCACAAATCCTTCACTACTACAACATAAAGGGTGCTCAGTCAGATCATACAAAGATATTTCTTATGGTGATTATCTTATTAGTAGTAATACTAAGACCTACTAAAGTATGACTTGTCAACGAATTATGCAACACTCGTTAAGTGTGCACTCTTTTAGGAGATTTTATAGTAAAAAGGCTAATCAAGGCCTACCCATAAATTTAGAATCATAAATACCCAAAAAAAATCTATTCCTTCTAAAATTCATCTAGTATAGTGCATCTACCTTTATTCTTGTTTAAATCTATTATACTTTGTACTAGTCCATCAACTTATTGTGATTAATTTTGCCCAGTATATCATTAATCTCTACTTGATAGAACTTCTCTACTATAATTTTTCTATATCTTCAAACTAAGATCCTGTCAACAACTTTTGATATGTTCATGATCTATCCTTACATAGAAATCATTTAGCTTCCTCAATACATGACCTAACTAGGGTTCATAATCTACTAGAATTCTCTTCTATTCAAATCTACAATCCATATTCATCCTTTTTTTCATTAACATTATGCCTTTATTTCATTGCCCCAAACATTGTATTAGGATTAGATACAATCATTTTTTATTACCAATAAATCTTTTAAAATACTTTCCTTGATCCTTATAAAATATTTTCCATCTCAGTGGGATTCAATTACATAGAACATAGCAAATTTCTAAAGTTTCATGATATTTCTATATCCATCAGTATGCTTGCTAATCTATTCAATAGATATAATGAATCTCAAGTAATATAATTTCTTGATAAAATGATATTCTCATTTGTTACTATGCTTTAGCTATCATTCTACTTGGTAACTATAGTTCACTTGGCATCTTCCACTTTGTTTGGTAACTTTTCTCCTATTCAGTGTCTCCACCTATTTAGTAATAACATAAATACTAACTTATGTACCTTGTAATCACTAACTAAATCTTCAAAATAATTTTACACTAATGAAAACACTTAATGAATTCAAAAACTTAACATTCTCCCCCTTGATCTTGGAAAGATAGAAGACATGAGTGGCAATTGTAACCACATTGAACCTCATGCAATTGAAGAATCCATTAAGGAAAATGAAGAGGTTGGTGTCTACTTACGCGAAGGTGACCTTGTACCTTTCATGGAATGCATCTTAAGGTTTGACATGAACACATATCCATGTTCAATTTGTTGATTCTTGGGACAAAAGAAGGGTCACCATGAATGGGAGTCCATTCAAAATCATGGAAGAAGTCATAGCTAAGGTGGGAAGACTACCTCTTGAGGGTAAAATTTTGAGAAAACAAGCTATGGTAACAAATGAGGTGAGCCTGAAGAAACATTTCCACCCTAACAAGGAACCTATGTGTCTTCATGGTGTATTTTCTAGAGAAGATCATCCTAATCCGTGGGATTGTGTCTACTATTCAATTATGTGCTATATTACTCTCAAAGACCACTTGTAGGTGTTATATTACTAACATTTCATAATTTTGAATCATTTTATAAATCATGCATTAATTTCCTTTCCACGTCTCCTTTTCCATTCTATGGAAGATAATGTCTTTAATGTTAGGAAATAGAGGAAGGAAGGGAAACCCTTCAATATTCTTCGCCAAGCCTTCATGTTTTAATTGTTTAAGTACCACTAGGTCCTCCACCCAAAACCTGAGACTTCCATCCAAGGATCCATTACTAATAACCCTCATGCCATTGCCACATCTCAGATTTCAACCAACTTGAGCCTAGGATGGATTTCCAAGAGGAATAAATCTCTATATGTTAAGGATTCCCTAAGTCATGTAAAGGATATTAGTTTCATTGACTTTAACACTTACATTGGTAGGAGCAAGAAAAGAACAAGGAGATCCAACAAGAGATAATATATAGAAAAGTTCAAAACACTACCCAAAAAGGGAATTGTTAGGTCAGTGCAAGATGTTGGGTCTCACTTTTGTGCCAAAAGTGGAAGTATTTTATCTCATTTTAAAATTTCTTGTCAAATGATGTATGAATTCGAGACATTTATAGTTTGAATACTAGAAATATTTAGTAATCAAAATTTTAGTATTTAGAGTCTACTTTTGGAATATGTAATTTATTTAAATACGTATATGAGAGATTTTTTTTTTTTATATGGATATTTAAAGGCCACATTTTCAAAATGTTTTTTTCAGGACCATACCACAGTCATGTTTGAGCATTATACTTGACACAAATAAATGAATTTTTGTGAATCCTTTTAAAGGAAGTTACGTAACAAACCATATATTGATGAGAATATTTATCCTTAATTTATTATAGAATAATTTTTTGAAAAAAATGTAAATGATGATTAAAATAAATTTTAATATCTCTCATGTACGAACACCATAATTTGATCAAAATTACACTATATCCAAAAAAAAATTAACTTCCAAAGAATTATGTGAAGATTGATGGCATGTAAATAAATTTAAGAAATATCAAAAATTTAAAAAGTAGTTAAAGTTTTAGTGAACCTTACTATTTTATGTCTAGGTGACACTTCGTATTAATAAATAAATAAAAAATAGAAAATAAAATCATATTACTATAAAATTTACATTTATGAAATGAGGACAATAAGATATGTAATAGGTTTTCATTTCATCAAAAAATATGATGAGGAAGACTCTAAATTTTTTGACAATCTCTAAAATTGTTGAATAATTGCCTTAGCCAAATGTTGGTAGATCAAGGGAAAGGATTGGTCCCATCAAGTCTATACCATGACTTTTCCCAAGGAAAAACCTGATCAAAATTGAAAATTCTTGCCCATGGCTTTAGAATCAGGCACCTAGTTTGTAGATTCAAAAATTGTTCACCCAATTCTAATTTAGCAATTCTACAAATTAGGCACTTGATTGTTAAAATAACTAGGCATCCAATTTATTAATCATGCACCCAATTCTTAGATAGCTATTGGGGCCCAAAAATAGGCCCACAAGATCCAAAATCAGTCATTGCATTCATTTTTTGATAGTCCTTAGCTACAACAATAGAACTCTAGCATATTATTCAATTTTCTCATCATCTTTTGCATTTTACAAGCTCTAGTTCATTTGAATTCAAAATTGATGAAAACATGGGATCAAAACAATAAAAAATGAAGAAAGTAAAAGTTATAATAGATGAGGAGATTTAAACAAACAAAGAATAGGAAGTACAACATTCATGAGAAATAAGACAAAGAATTAGAGAGCTGAACAATGTTGGGGCTTCAATTTCAAATATTGTTTCAAAAGAGAAGGACATTGAGGATGCAATGATGGATGAAGATTTTGAAGAAAAGAACCCAATAAAAGGAGATTCTGGTGCACATTCTAATCCAACATTCAATACAAGTCTGTCTCCACAACCTTGAGTTTATTCTCATTATGAAATTGGTGATTTTTCAGAAGTATGTTAAAATTTAACAACTTAGAGTCTCTTCATGAGAATAGAGTGACAAATAATCATGCACTATGAAATCCAATAAAAGATCAAGCCACAAAATGGATATAAAGAAAAAGTCAAAATGAGATTCAAATTCCAATTAACATTGAAAATCAAATGCCAATTGAAGAATAAGGAAAGAGTCACATGTTGTTGTAAAAGTTATGTTCAATTTAGTTAGCATCATGATGTATTTTGATCTATAGCTTACAATATGAAAACTAATGAAATGTTGCAATAATATGGTATAAAACTACCACCTTAATCTATAAAGGATTTTGTATCATGTTTTTCTTGTAAGCCACCTAATGAGCAATATTTTATTTTCAATTCATGTCTTTTTGGTTCATGTAATATGTGTGAAAATCTAGCATTTTTAGATGAATCTTCGCATGAAAATTATTTGATCGATTTTGAAAAATAATTAGTTGATGTAAAAAGATTCAAAATTATTGAATATCCATTGAAGAATTGGAAGGTTGAAAGGAGGTGTGATCTAGTTATAGAAAAACATAGTTGTCATACATTTATGAATGAATTTAATAGTATGATCATACCAAAATATGTTAAACACTCTCAATATGGAAGATGGCTTGATGGGAAATTTTCTCATATGTAAGAACAACTTTCCAATTAGTAGTATACTTTCAATTATTGCCTTTTTAGAGAACTATACACTTGCACCCAAAGATGAGGTACAATCACAATATTACGATTCAGTGCAAGTGGCAATTTTTGCCCATATAGTTTATAGCCATGCACTTGATAGTACAAAAAAGGATTTAGAAATATTGAGAGATTACCATTTTTATATGACTGATAATAAACTACATTCATCTAAGTTTTTCGAGTATTTCTTCAGGGGCTTTTATGATAATTGCAAAGAGAGAAAGATTTAAATGATGCAAAATATATTATGCTTAAATAATTGTATAGGAGAATTCAAGAATGCTAAGATGTTCTATTGGTTGAGTAGGACACATAGGAAAACTAATATCCAACATATGTAGATTTTTTTGAGGCTATATATGGTAAAGGAGAACATGATGGTGATGGTGCATGCATGAAGAGAGCCCCTTGCAAAGATAAATTAAAAATTGAGGAAAAAGCCAAATTGAAAAATACACATGACATTCTAGAATGGTATAAGATATATTTATTCACATGATCAAGTCACAACTCTACAATCAAACATTTCTTTTGGCTAGTTAATGAGAAGAATGTCCTTTCTAGATATGAATATGATATAATCAGTGGGTCAGCTAAATGACATTCATTTAGGAGTTCTAAGTCTAACACTTGGACTATATGGACTAAGGAGCTTGTATGTTTTTTGTAAGTTTTATCTTGAAGGTGAATGGGAAGAATGTGAGGATATAGAATGGGTCGAAGAATAACAAAAAAATCATTAGGACCTACTAAAACACACATTGAGGATGCTATAGTAAATGATGGTCCAAATGTTACATTTTCATCAGAGGACTATGGTTGCATTCCAAACCTCATACAACATAGCATGCACAATTCAATTCAATTGATTATGATTGTGCTTCAATCTATATTATTTATTTATGTATGTCATAAATAAAATTCAAGTACATGCATGTGCACTTTATCTTATCTTGTAGGAAATGTTTGTGTTGTTATAGCACCTAATGATAATGATGAGCACACTAAGTTTTGGATAGCCAAATGTGTGGAACCTAAGAGAAAATTGATATGTCATCAAGTAGATAATGATTGTTTTGAGTATCGAATTGGGTCTTTCATTGTATTTTGCACCTGGCTATGCAAATCCTAAACAAAAAGAAACGGTTTAACAACATTTGAAGGCTAGCAATCATAAAAGAAGATTTTACAATATTCTCATTTGGTGGTGGTAATGAATATAAAATTAGAAATCTATACAAAGAGAGACCCACCAATAAGGTACTATGGACAACTTCAATGGAAGAGCATGAGGCAATCATTGATACATTGCAAATGAGGATAGAAATGGTTTAGTAGGTTGACTACAAAATGAAAATGGTAAAGTAAGTTTAATTATTTTTTGTTCTCTTTTTATATGTACTTGTATAGTAAATGTATGTACATGTTGTCAATAGAACTAATTTATATAGTTCTTATTCAACAATCAAGTACACTTTGTGAAAATTCTGATGATGTCATGGATCCAAAATCAACATCATGTGCAACTACACATGGTGAGTGTACATTACACATATTTATATTATATGCATAGGAGTTATAAAATTATGCTTTTACTAGCATTTTGAGAAATTCATTTTTTATTTTGCAAGGACCCATTTCAACAAACGTGTTCATCCAATTTTGTATTTTAATTGAAACAGTTGCATAATTTTTTAAAATATGAGTTCACTTCTGTTTATGTCATTCATATTGTTTTAAATATATGGGTTCACTTTTTTTAATTAGAAAAAGGAAGGAATAGGGTCCTAAACCTAGATAAAAAAAAAAGTAATCAAACCATCTCTACCCTAGGCCATTACAACCAAGCAACATAGAAGCACACTCTAACCCCAACAATTTGTTTCTCTTAGATTGGTTTTGACAAGTGAGTCTCAACACACTTAAGTTATTTACTTAGTTCATGCCAAACTAATAGTACATGTCGAGAACAAAATGTCAATAATAGACCATGCCGAGTCATAGTGAGTTTTGAGCCACTCATTTGCTGAGTCACTCAACTGCTGAGCACATAGACCATGCTGAGTTATTCAGGAGCTGAGTAAATAGTGGATGTCGAGCAATATAGGTGTCGAGTCATAGTGGGAATATTAGTACATGTCGGGTATCAGAGACTTGTAATGCTAAGTAAAATAGTTTTGACTTATTTTTTTGTAAAGGCACAAACAACTATGTAAGCCATTTTTGAGCTGACTTAAGATTAAATTTCAATATTTTGGAGATAAGAATTAATCTCTAGTTGGATTCCCTATGCAACTACATGCAACCAATTAGAAAATGGGAAGAATTAAGTGGAAAAATGGATGAATCTGAACCATAGATACATACCTAGCCCTAAGTCACAAAGTCTTCTTAAGGAGGATGAAACGCTAAACTTTATAAGAGTGTTGAAGGAGTGAAGAGCATAGTTTGTCAGAATAATGATACATTTGTCATTAGTTACAGCACTTATTTGATTCTGAATGCTTACTGAGTTCATCACTCAGTTTACAGTTCATACCGAGCAATCGTTGGTTACCAAGTATGTTCAACAGTGTTTACCGAGTTAGGAAGGTAAACATAGGTTTTAGTGTTTACCGAGTCAGAAAGGTAAATGAAGGTTTTGGTGTTTACCGAGTCAAGAAGGTAAACGAAGGTTTTAGTTTTTACCGAGTCAGGAAGGTAAACAAAGGATTTAGTATTTATCGAGTCGGGAAGGTAAATGAAGGTTTCAGTGATTACCAAGACAGAAAGATAAAAGAAGTATTCAGTGCTTACCAAGTGAATCAAAGGAGTTAATTTCTACCGAGTGACACAATGTTTACCGAGTCACCAGTGCTTACCAAGTTCCAAGCTACTCAGAGCGATTAGTATGGACCGAGCCCCTACCTCTACCGAATGCATGATGATACCGAGTAATGTAGTGGATGCCGAGTGCCAGAAGGTCACCAAGTGAGTTTGAGGAACCTGAGTTTTCTACTATCTGGCCGACTCAGTAATGTTTTGTCCACTTGTGTTTGGCCGACCTTGTTGCTGTAAATATTGGAATGGTATATATGTAATGTATTGTGCCATTTACAATATAGATAGAGAGAAATGATGAAGAGAAGTAACAGTGAAGTAAGAGAGAATTGAAAGAGAATTAGAAGCGGAGTATTCAACAAGGTTATCAAGGAGAAGCAAAGATATATCCATCACATCAAGTGATCAGTACATAAGATCTAATCAGCAAACCAGTTGCAAGCAGATCCACTACTTCATCCTAACAAGTGAATCAGTTTTGTAAATCCTTTAACAGGGTATACTTAACAGTCTTTTGTAAATCTTCTAACAGAGTGCATACTTCATTGTATGTTTGTAAATCCTCTAACAAGGTGGATCTAGTAGTCCTACTTGCTCCTAACAGGGCAGATCACTAGAAGTGATCATTGTAAGCCTTAACCGGCCAACTTTATACTACAGTATTAAAGTTTTGTGGGCATCATCCCCACCCGAATTTTACTTTCAATTTGAAAGGTTTCTGGGTCACCAAATCAGTGTGTTAATCTTTTCATGCGTTCAGTAAAGTAGATGAATGAATGGTGAATTTGTTATTATGCTGAATTGGTTAAATTTTAAAGTTTACTGATTCACCCCTCCCCTCTCAGTAATCTTGTTAGTCCTGAATATTTCCAACAATTGGTATCAGAGCTTTGTGGTTCTCAGGACAAAGGTTGAAAGCTTGAGCAAAGATCAAGGACAATGGAGATATTCAAACTTGATAAAACTATTGAAAATGAGAAGCTAGATTTGGAGATGGCCATGGTTCAACTCAAAGAAGCAAAGAAACATATTTCTCAATCCCTAAAAAGAAGAAAGAAACTTGCAAGACAAATAAATGACCATTTGTATGTAGAAGAAAGGATTGAAGATTTGTTACCATCAAGTAATTCAGAAGAAGCTAACAAAGCAATCAAAGAACTTCTAGAAAAGAATGGATCTCTGCAAGAAGAGGTAAGAAAGCTTAAAAGAGAGCAAGAAATACAGTCAATCAAGCTATGCGAAGTTTTGGGACAAAGAAAAAAAGCAGAAGAAGAATTGGAAGATAGAAGTCATGAAACTCAAAATCAATCCCTTGAACATGAAGATCTAGCAGATCAACTATCCAATGCAAATGAAGAAATCAGGATTCTGAGAGCACAAAATGAAAGTCTACAGAATGACTTAAGAACTGAGAGACAAACCAATGAAAGCTTGGAAAATGATCTAAAAATTGAAAAACAAGTCAATGAAAGGATGATGAAATCTCAAGCAGACATGAATCAATTGAATCAACAAAATGAGTAGAATTTCTATAAGCAAAAAGGTAAAGCTGGTCTTGGATACAAGGAAGAAGGTGAATCTTCTGAACAAGGTACTCAAAGGAATCAAAGACCCACTTGTAATCATTGTGGAAAGATAGGTCATACATCTAACAAATGTTGGAGTAATGGTAAAGGTAAATTCAATGGCAAATGTTTCAATTGCAATCAGTATGGTCACAAGGCCAATGAATGCAAGGAGAAACCAAAGTTTGAAGGCAAGTTTCACAAATGAAAGAAACAAGGACATAAGGCATCTGAATGTAGATCAAAATCACTCAATCCAGCAGAACAAATTGTCAAAGAAATATTTGGTTGAGATTGCAATACTTGGTGTAGATGTCACTATTGTGGAGAATATGGACACATAGGAACAAACTGTAGAAGGCATCACCTAAGGAAGAAAGATACAACCATAAGATGCTATAATTGTACTGAACTTGGTCATATAGCCAAGAATTGGATGAATATAGGAAAGGTTGAAGATGAAAAGAAAACTAGAGCTGATAATATTCGAAAGCAAATGAAACAACAGTGGATTCCTAAGTCTACCAAGCAAGAAAATTCAAATGATGGAAATGTCACTCTAGAAATGGGTGACTCCACCATATCTAATTAAGACTTATCAAGAAGGATAAGGGACTGCATCTTCAAGCCATATCCTAAGCAGTTCCAGAAAGAAGGAGTGGAAATGAAAAATCAGTATTGCAGATACAAGTCATAATTCACAGTGTTGCATCTACCGAGTAAGGTTGGTTTTCAGACTTTACCGAGCTTGGTCGGGAAGATAAGAAAGGTTTTGTGTGTTCACCGAGATTCAAGGTTTACCGAGTAAGTCGGTGACTATTTATAAAACCCTAATTCTCAGCTACCTTTGTACCCGAGCATTAATGACAGGATTTCGATCAAAAAGGCAGAATTTGATCACATTTTTCACCGCGAATTCAGAGTTCATAGAGCAAATATATTTTCAAGTGCATCCAAGCGAGTTCAAGTGATTTGAAGCAATTTTCCAGCAAAGAAATTGTGTTACGAAATCGTTCTCTCACTGAGTAGCAATGGCATCCACAAGCACCAGTGGCAGCAAGGCAAAGAGAGGTTTTGAAATGCTTGTGAAGGGAGTCGAATGGAAGGCGCCCAATTTCAAAATTGTTCCTGCCATCGCTGAATCACTTGACCTGCATGGAGCTCAATCATAGATCCCTCCAAAGGTACTTCTAATCAATGATATTCGTACTCATTTCAAGTGTACTGTGCAAGAAATAGGGACACTAGATATGGATAGTACCCTAGCTAAGTTATGCATGGATGGAACCCTAAAACTTGAGTTCAAACTTTTAGAAACCAAAGGTTTAACCCATATCCCGTATCTGCCAAGAAGTTTCCAAGTGAAATGGGTGAGTTATATCTTAAGCCGTGTGCATAATGGACAATTATGGTTAGAGCAACCCATCCTCATAACAAAGAAGATGATCCACAAGATCACGGGTTTACCAATGTTGACCAAAGCCAAAACCACCAAAACCCTAGGTCGAGATGAACTTCAGAAATTAACCCAAGCTGAATGGTATGGCAGAGGTTTAAAGCTCAACAATGTTTCAGATATAGAACTAAAATTTGGTATTTGTGTTATTGCATACAAACTGTATACTTCTAGAAGGCTGAATAGTGTACCCTGTGAGGCTGTAGATTTGGCATATAAAATTGTAAAGAAAAATATGGAGTTTGACCTAGCTGATGTGCTATTAAAACAATTGAATAAAAACATGGATAGCATAAGGATTGCAAAGACAAACCCTTGTAAATTTGGTTCTTTGCTAGTTTGTTTATTTTTCTATGTACATAAATTCTTTCCATCTAAGGTTGCAATTATATGGAGGAAAGATACTCCAATTTTGTATCAAATAAACGAATTCATAGTAGAAATAGGTATGAATTTTGATAAGGTAATGGATAATTATTTTGAAGATTTCAAGGAAAGGATGAACAACAGGTTCAACATACCTCCAAAACTTGTTGAAGAGTATAAGGATGATGTCTGTTTCATGGTTGACTGTGACAGAGTCTACATCCAGGCAGTCAAACCCTGAGTGGCATGGGTAAAACCATTACCCTATGAACTAAATATTGATGATGCCAAAGACATCATTGAGGCACTGGTAAATGAACTAGTGGATCCCAAGTTTCCTGCATTTGGAACCTATGAAGAGGAAAAGGTTAGAATAGAGCTTGAAATCAAGCTTCCTCAAGCAATCTCTAAAGGCAGGAGAAAGATAGAAAAGCTAAAAGCTGATACTGGACCTCTCATGATAACAAAAGGGAGAGGAGAAGATGAAGAAAAGGAAGAAGAAGAAGAAGAAGAGCCTCAATGAAAGAAAGGTAAGGTGACTATCACCAAACCTACAAAGTAAACCACCACAGTATTCTCCAGAAGAACAAGACAGGGAAAGAAGGAACCTGTATTTGTTAAGCCTCCACTCACATTTGAGGCAAGATTGAAGCACTTAGATGAAGGAGGTAGCTTCACAAACTTCAAAGCATTAAAGTTCGAAACCATAACAGAACAGGAGAAAATGCAGATTGAGGATCTGGTACTGAACAAAATGGGTAAATGGAAATACTCCCCATACCAGATAGCCTCTCAGATCTCCAAAGAGCTATTGGAAAGATTGCAACCAAGATGGGAAGCTGCAACCAATACTGTCAAAGACATTTATGAACAGACCCTGAGGAATCTCCTGCCAAGTCTCTCTAATGCTGGAGTGAAGAAATCACTGAAAGATCACGAAGGTAATATGATGATTAGATTCCACACTTGTTTGATACTTGTCAAAGACATTGAGCATGTAGTAAATGATGCAAAAAACATGTAAAAAAAAATCTATCATCTACACAAACCCAGTGAGGATACTATTGAAATCATGAAAAATGACAGCAGTGATGATAAGGATGATGATGACAATGATGATGATGATATTGAAGATATTCCAGGGGATCTCCATTCAATAATGTTAGAAGTTGAAGAAGAAGCTAGAAAAGAAATTGAGGAAGAAGAAGCCGAAAAAGAAATGGAGGAAGAAGAAGAGGATGAACAAGACAGAGAGGAAGAAGATCCAGTAAAAATTGCAGCTGATGTCATTGCCTCCCTTCCTCACTCTCCACCAAAGACTGTAAAATCTACTATGGAGATAGGATCTTCAAGCAAGATTGTGAGCACAACAGAGACATCCATTGCTCAATTTTCACCTGTCTCCTCTCAACTCCAGGTTTCTGCAATGCAAGTGCCAAGCACTTCATCTACCGAGCTAGTAGTCACTTCTTTAGTTATCGAGCTTCCAAGCACATCATCAGTCACCGAGTCATCCACTGCAGCAGTCACTTCACCGAGTGTATCTCTTCCACCTGCAACTTATACAGTAAGTCTTCCTAGTTTCTTACCAATTTTGTCTTCCTCAACCACATTGGCCCCAATTTTTGCTCTAGTCAGTTCTCTAACTATAAATATACCAGTATGTACATCATTTTTGACTAGTACATCATTTTTGGGAAGTATATCAAGTTTTGATACAGCCAGCACTTCTCTTAGTTTACCTTTAGTTGGTCCCATTCCAATTTTGATAGCCAGTCCAACATCATCAACTATTGTTTCAATTTCAAAGGGAAAAGGCGCAGTCACTGCAGAAAAACCAAAGAGATACATGTTTTCCAGTAAGGCAGTAGATGAAGAAATAGATCTGGATAAGGACATTGTCATTCCTAAGATAGATCTAGATACTGCATCAGTTGATGAAATGAGAATGATTAGTCAGCTATTAGAGCAAAAGGCACGGAAAATGCAGCTAAGGAATGAAAGGGACAGAGAATTCAATATAATTGAGAGTGCTAAAAACGTAATAACTGAGGCTATAGGTGTTGATGTGGATTCATCTCAACACATTTTGTTACAACTAGAAGAAGCAGTGAATAAATTCAATGAGGATATCTCAGGACAAGAAAAATTAATAGAGAAAGAAGAAAAAAAATTTGAATATAAGGTGCTTGAGCACATTGCTCAGCACTTAGCAATAAAATAGGTTGAATTAACCTCAATTTTGTCTGACATTGAAAATTCTTTTAATAATGTAACCTCACTTTTTGCAAAACTTTGTGATGTTACCGAGTATACCAAAGAAATCAAAGAAAAGTTGAATAAAATTGATGCAGATATGAAGGTCAGTGCCCAAATGCTGCAATCTGACCACAGTGCAAGTTCATCCCATCATCTGAGAATCAAATTTTTGTCAGAGAAATAGGCAGAATTGCTGAGAGAGGAAGCAAGGATCAGGTCTACTCTGATTGACATCCAGAATATGATCCTTCCTATCATGAACACAATGCAGAAGCACATTGCATATTCAAAAACACTGATCCATGCCAATAATTTCTCTGTTGCAGACCATGTGATTGAACTTTCTGCAGAAGTTCAAGTAGCTCTCTCCTTATGTAAATTCCTGCAAGACAATTGGGATAAAAATCTGCAACTAATTCTTCAGGTACATTCTGAGTTTATCACACATTTTGGTGTCTCCATGTAAATACATTCTTTATTCTTTGGCATTATTGTCAAAAAGGGGGAGAAAGCACTATATAGAGGAAAATCAGAAAATCAGACACAAAAGGGGAGAAGGTAATAAAGTAATAAAGAATAAAGTCATATAACTCATGTAAAAACCTTGTGTATATTGTATGGGGGAGTTATATGTAAGGTAGCCCATGTATATTCAGCACACAGCACAGCAGAATCAAATCAGTTTTGTCAGATCTTGTATATAAATTTTGGCTCATAAGTGTTTTTGTCACTAATGCCAAAAGGGGAGATTGTTGGAATAATGATACATTTGTCATTAGTTACAACACTTATTTGATTTTGAATGCTTACCGAGTTCATCACTCATTTTACAGTTGATATTGAGCATTCATTGGTTACCAAGTATGTTCAGCAGTGTTTACTGAGTCAGGAAGGTAAACAAAGGTTTTAGTGTTTACCGAGTCAGAAAGGTAAATGAAGGTTTTGGTGTTTATCGAGTCAAGAAGGTAAATGAAGGTTTTAGTGTTTACCGAGTTAGGAAGGTAAACGAAGGATTTAGTATTTACTGAGTCAGGAAGGTAAATGAAGGTTTTAGTGATTACCAAGACAGAAAGATAAAAGAAGTATTCAGTGCTTACCAAGTGAATCGAAGGAGTTAATTTCTACCGAGTGACACAATGTTTACCGAGTCACCAGTGGTTACCAAGTTCCAAGCTACTCAGAGTGATTAGTATGGACCGAGCGCCTACCTCTACCGAGTGCATGACGATGCCGAGTAATGTAGTGGATGCCGAGTGCCAGAAGGTCACCGAGTGAGTTTGAGTAACCTGAGTTTTCTACTATCTAGCCAACTCAGTAATGTTTTGTCCACTTGTGTTTGGCCGACCTTGTTGCTTTAACTATTGGAATGGTATATATGTAATGTATTGTGCCATTTGCAATATAGATAGAGAGAAATGATGAAGAGAAGTAATAGTTAAGTAAGAGTGAATTGAAAGAGAATCAGAAGCGGAGTATTCAACAAGGTTATCAAGGAGCAGCAAAGATATATCCATCACATCAAGTGATCAGTACATAAGATCTAATCAGCAAACCAGTTGCAAGCAGATCCACTGCTTCATCCTAACAGGTGAATCAGTTTTGTAAATCCTTTAACAGGGTAGACTTAACAGTCTTTTGTAAATCTCCTAACAGAGTGCATACTTCATTGTATGTTTGTAAATCCTCTAACAAGGTGGATCTAGTAGTCCTACTTGCTCCTAACAGGGCAGATCACCAAAAGTGATCATTGTAAGCCTTAACCGGCCAACTTTATACTGCAGTATTTAAGTTATCTCCACCCCAGTTTTACTTTCAATTTGAAAGTTTTCTTGGTCACCAAATTAGTGTGTTAATATTTTCATGTGTTCAGTAAAGTAGATGAATGAATGGTGAATTTGTTATTATGCTCAATTGGTTAAATTTTAAAGTTTACTGATTCACCCCTCCCCTCTCAGTAATCTTGTTAGTCCTGAATATTTCCAACATAGTTTACTTGTGCAAACAAAGCATTCGTAGTGACTTAGAAGTTATGAAGTAAGATTGAATTGAAAAATTAGTTAGAGTAGAACATTGGATAAAGGAAAGGATACAACATAGAGACATCTAACTGAGAAAGATCAAGAGGTAATTCTTTAGTTGTGATCTTCTACTAGGAAAGCAAGTGCCAATTGCACAATCAATGCCGAGACATTCTAATTGATGATTTTAGTCAAAATATATTAATAGAGTATTCCTAATAGGCTTTATGAAATCCTTTAATAGGGTGCTTACTTAGTTGTAAATTAAAGTCCTTTAACTAGACACAATTTTAACAGGGTGTTGAAATCCTCTAACAAGGTGAGACCTAACAGTCTTTGTAAGCCTTTAATAGGGAAAACCTTTCACAGGGTAGATCATGGTTCATGGTCAAAATATTGTAACCTTCATTGGATACACTTTATTGCTACAATAGTGAAGATTTGCAGGTGTCATCCCCACCCCAATTTTACCTTCTCACATTGATGGTTTCTGGGTAATCATATTTAGTGTTATGTGTGTGAATTCTTACTTTTTTACATGATTTAGATGTATATGTTTTACATATTATTTCAGTTTACTCATTGAATGCATGAGATGGATGTGTGGTGAAAGTTTTATGGCTCCAAGTTTAAACTACTAATTCAGCACCCTGCCCGCCCTACCCCCCCACTTGCCCTCCCCAAAACCCCTCTAGAAGTTTACCTTTCCTATTGTAATTCCAACAATTGGTATTAGATCTTTGTTCTCTGAAAAAGAAGCTGTGCAGTTTTGAGTCAAGATCTTGAAATGGAAGTCTACAAGTTGGGAAAGATTATTGAGAACCAAGAGATTGAAATACATCTCATACTACATCAACTGAATCAAGCAAGAGAAGAATTAAATAATTCCTAGAAGAGATGGAAAGAGATTGCTATTGTGAAGAAAAATGGACAATATAGATAGATAGACACTACTAAGCTATTTGCAAATGGAGACTCCAATGAATTTGATGTAGAAGTTGTAGATCTAATGGAAAATAATAGAGCCCAAGTTGAGGAAATTAGAAATCTCAAGTTAGAGCAAGGATCACAAGCCATGCTGCTATGTGAGGTAATTGAACAAAAGAAGAAAACTATGGAAGAAAAATCCATGATTGAAGAAGACAAGAATTTCGGCCAATAGACTAGAAGAGAAGAAAATAGAGCTAACCAAGATTTCCAACATGCAATTGGATACTGTAAGTCAAATGATGAATGCCAACTATGAGTTAAATGTCAAGGACATTGAGATAACTACATTGAAGTTGTAGAATGAACAATTGTAGAGTGACCTAAAGAGAGAAAAAAAATTGTTGAAAGTTTTAACAAACCAAATAAAGCCATCAAATACTTTGAGAAATTATTGAGATCCCCTAGATCTAATAATGATACATTTGGACTGGGATATACAAGTACTGAAGAAGGAGAATCATCAAAAAATGTAGAAGAAAGGAACAAAAAAGTTAAGAACTCTAAACCTACTTGTCATAATTGTGGTAAGAAAGGACATACTGCTAATGTCTGTAGGAGCAAGACTAAAATTTAGAATGTTAAGCCAAAGAACATGATTCATTGTCATAAATGTAACAGGAAAGGTCATAAAGCACATGAATGCAGAACTAAGACCATGCATAGACAAAGATTTGAAGGATATTGGTACAACTATCAGAAGTATGGACATAGAGCTTTTGAATGTAGACCCAAACCCATGCGGTCATCAAATAGGCGGGTAAAGGTAAGGAACAATGAAAACTCTTATAACTAGGATTATAATACAAGATATAGTTGTCATTATTGTCAAGAATATGGACATGTTCCTAATAATTGTATTAGAACACACTTCAGTTGTAACTACAAAAGGTGGTTAAGTCAAATCACATGTTTTAGCTATTTGAGGACTGGTCACATCAATAGGTATTGCCCAACAAAGTCAAAGCCACCAAGTTGTGAATTTGATAAAGGAAAAGGCAAGGTAAATGTTGAACACATTAGAGATAAGACGAATAAGGCATGGAAAAAGAAAGAGGATTGTAGCACATCAAATGGAAAAGAGATTACTTCACCCAATGGGTCAAGCAGGGATTTTTTTAGTGGCGATTATTCGCCAATTGGTGAATATGTCCCATTCGGGCTATAGAAATTAGTGAAAAAAAACATCGTATACTAGTTGACCAGTTGACCTAGATTTTATAAAATAGTCATATAGTAGTCAGAACGTTTGCCACTATTATTACGTAATTTTAGTTTGGTATTCGGGTTCTTCGCCCATATTTCTCTTTAATGTTTACTCTTATTCGCCATGAAATTAATTGAGTGTCTCTTTTGATGATCATTATTCGCCAAATTCCCATTTTCTTATGTGAAATTTTTATTTTTCCTAGGACCCAATTCGCCATGCATCACACACAATGGGGTCCCAAATTCTCACCCTATTCACCCACTCGATTACTTGAAATTATGCGAGGTTTGCCAAATATTAGTTCTTATCATATGTAATGGTCGGCCCATTCACTAAAATGAAAATGGTTTATTTGTAGTTGTCTATTTAAGATATATGAGTTTCATTATTGAAACATGCCAAAAGAAGGATCCTTCTTCATAGTATTACGATCAGTAGAGAACCAGAATGACTACAACTACAAGTCCATAGTATTTTATTGCATCCTTAATTTGATGGAGATGTCACAATCAAATTTAAATAGGAAGAGGACTAGGACTAATGAAGGTGGAGATGTCCAAGAGAGGCCAGAAAAATGCAGAAATATATCTTCATACTTTGGCAGGGGTAGAGGCAACAGTGTTGGTCAAAGTAAGGAAGGTACATCATCAGAGGAGCCTGTACAAACTCAACCTACACAGGAGTCCATTCAAAAAATTGGGGAGCCTAATAAATCTTGTGACGAAGTTGTAGAACCTAATATCTCTAATAAAGATGACCTTGAAGAAGAATATCTAGTAAATAACTAGTACAAGGATGAAGCAATTAATAGTAACACTAAAGGGAGAGGAAAATTGAAAGAAAAACTGATCATCAATGGGAGATGCCCAGATTGGGCAGCAAAGTATCCATTCATTGAGTCTATGGATAATCCAATTATAGGTGAACCACCAGTAGAATGCAGATGTACAATTTGTAGTTGGAAGTATAAAATGGAAAAGTGGTTGCAGCTTAAACTAGACACCATAGAGAAACATGTTGGTTAGATTTATGAGACCTCAATTGTAGATGGTAAGGAAATAAAAGTGGTAAGATATAAAACAAAGGAGCAATGTCAACATAAAAGGAATGCTGAAGAATATTATATGTTTCAAAAATTTCAGACGAAGCCTAGTGAAGTCCAAGGATCTATTAATGCTATTTTTGAAAAAGCAAGTGAAGTAGAAGAATGTGGAAAAGTTGTTGAATTAAGTAGTGCTTTCTATATTTTGAGCAGATGGCGTCCAATTTTAGACTATCTAGAAATGAGTGGTTTTTAATGCTTTCTGAAAGTTCCTAACTATCCTGTTAGCCAAATGGACTAGACCTTGGAGTAAAAAATTCAGGCCCATGATGAAGCGATGTACTTGCAGTTTCTCATCCTTCATGTATTCAACATAAGGAAGGAGCTCGAGAAACCTGCTTTCATATTGAGCTACTGTGAGACCCCTTTGATATAGAGAATGAAATTCCTCAATCTTCTTCTATCTGAAGTGTTCAGATAAGTACCTCTCTCAAAATCTCTCCAAGAATGACTCCCATGTGAGGGTATCCATCCTCACTCCTCCTATAGTCTCCTCCTAATGCCACCAATTGGAGGCATTTCCTCTCAGCTGATGGATTGCTGGACATGCCTTCAGATTACTCCCATAAGGATGAAATCCAAAGCACCATTGTAGACTCTATAACCAGGGATTTTTTTGGTGGCAATTATTCACCACTTGGCAAATATGTCCTGATCGGGCTATAGAAATTGGCAAAAAAAAAAAAACTGTATACTAGTTGACCAGTTCGGCCAAATTTTATAAAATACTCATATAGTGGTCATAACATTTGCCACTAAATTATTACATAATTTTAGTTTGGTAGTCGGGTTCTTCACCCATATTTCTCTTTAATGTTTACTCTTATTCACCACGAAATTAATTGAGTGTCTCTTTCGACGATCATCATTCGCCAAATTACCATTTTCCTATGTGAAATTCTTATTTGTCCTAGGACCCAATTCACCATGCATCACACACAATGGGGTCTAAAATTCCTGCCCTATTTTCCCACTAGATTACTTGAAATTACATGGGGTTCACCAAATATTAGTTCTTATCATATGTAACAGTTGGTCCATTCGCCAAAATGAAAAAAGTTTATTTGTAGTTGTCTATCTAAGATATATGAGTTTCATTATTGAAACATACCAAAAAAAGGAGCCTTCTTCATAGTATTGCAATCAGTAGAGAACCAGAACGACTATGACTACAAGTCCATAGTATTTTATTGCAGCCTTAATTTGATGCAGATGTCACAGTCAAATTTAAATAGGAAGAGGAGTAGGACTAATGAAGGTGGAGATGTCCAAGAGAGGCCAACGAAATGTAAAAATATATCTTCATTCTTTGATGGGGGTAAACACAACAGTGTTGGTCAAAGTAAGGAAGGTACATCATTAGAGGAGCCTGTACAATCTCAATCTACACAAGGGTTCATTCAACAAATTGGGGAGCCTATGAAATCTGGTGACGGAGTTGCAGAACCTGATATCTCTAATGAAGATGACCTTGAAGAAGAATATCTAGTAAATAACTTGTACTAGGATGAATCAATCGACTCCGGTGATGATGATGGTGCAATTAATAGCAACACTAAAGGGAGAGGAAAATTGAAAGAAAAAAAGATCGTTAATGGGAGATAGCCAGGAGATTTAAATTTGTTTGGGTAGCAAAGTTTCCATTCATTGAGCCTGTGGACAATCCAATTGTAGGTCAGCCACCAGTAGAATGCAGATGTGCAATTTGTAGTTGGAAGTATAAAAAGGAAAAGCAGTTGCAGCTTAAACTAGACACCATAGAGAAACATGTTGGTAAGATTTACGAAACCTCAACTATAGATGGTAAGGAAATAAAAGTGGTAAGATATAAAACAAAGGAGCAATGTCAACATAAAAGGAATGTTGAAGAATATTATATGTTTCAAAAATTTTAGATGAAGCCTGGTGAAGTTCAAGGTTCTAATAATGCTATTTTTGCAAAAGCAAGTGAAGTAGAAGAAGGTGGAAAAGTTGTTCAATTAAGTAATGTTCTCTATATTTTGAGCAGAGGGCACCCAATGACAGACTATCTAGAAAAGAGTGGTTTGTTACACTTTCTGAAAGTTCCTAACTATCTTGCCAGTCATTGGTCAATAAACAGTGGATGCAAATGGGCAAGTTGTATTGCGTAGGTTGAAATAGAGGATGTACAAAGAAAAATAAAAGAGTCAACCGTTATTGCATTGTCCTTAGAAAAAGTTACGGCAATAGATAATACATTTTGGGTATGCATGCATGTTTATACTATACAGAATAATGTTCGCCAACCACATCTACTAACTGTTGCTAAATTGAGAGACAATGCAATAGCAGAAACTTTATTTCAGTTAGTAAAGAGCAATTTAATTGAATATGGAGCTATGGATGAATTGAAAATAGCGAAGAAGTTGGTCTATGTTGGAGCAGATGGAGCTTCTATAATGCAAGGTCAAAGGAATGGTCTTTGCACAAAGATGCAGGCTTCTTGTTCACCATATGTTGTTGGCATTCACTATATGGCCCATAGGATGAATCTTGCTTTTAGAATTGTGAAGAAGTTTCCTTCAGTAAACAAGGTTGAAGATTTAGTAAGAGAGTTGTATGCATATTTTTTTCGAAGTCCCAAGCGTTTTAGGGAATTTCAACACTTTTCTAATGGAATTATCAATGGAAACAAGCTTCTAAAAGATGTTGAAACTAGATGGATCTCTTTGGATGGACCAGTGCATTGAGTATTTTATGAATACCAATCTTTGATTGGACGGATCTACAAAAATGGGGACAATGCAGAAAATCAGAGATGTGATGACCTACTTTGGAGGTTAAGCAATATAGAGACACTTTTGACTTTGGCATCTCTTCTTCCCATGCTAGAAGAAATGAGATTAATTATGATGAAAGCCCAGCAAAGAGCCATGTATATTGCAGAATAAGCTTAGTTGCGTAAAATGTCATGCCGAGCCCTCGATAGTCTCTATCGTATTGACCTAAATTTATCCGATCATAGATTTAATCACTGGCAAAACCTAACAGATTTGGATGATCCTGATAATTATTTAAAAATCGTTGAAAATGGAGATTTATGTGTTTGTGTAAGGGGATTTTAGATACCAATGTACTACAGTGCCCCAAAGAAGTGAGCTACAAGAGTTACAAGGGAAGAGTTTACCAAGATCTTCGAGTCTATAGCATCTACTACAAGGGACATAGCCTATAGAGTTTCCTCTGAAATAATATCATGATTCCCATATGATCAACTGCTTGAGGCCATGGTAATTGTGTTTCCTCAATATTGGTCCTTCAACAATAAGGAAGATTATTGTAGAAGGCTGTTGATTTTGATAAAGGAATTTTGCAAATCTATAGAATTCAATGGAGTGACTATCAATAGAATATTAGATGAGGGTCTTCTTAGATAGAAATCAGGCATCTTTGCAAGGACCATGAAGCATCAATATCAATTAATGTATAACCCACATGAAGAGGGCTCGACAACAAAGCTTTGGACAGAACTAAAACAGAGCACATTGTTGCGTGAAGAAATTTCAGAGTACTTGAAGCTTGCTAATCTATGTCAAACCATGATATTGGGTTCAGTGGAGGATGAGAGAGATTTCAGTGCTTTGGGCTTCCTAAAATCAAAGCTAAGAAACAAACTAGACAAGAATTTGGAATCATGCTTGAGGGTATACACATCTAGGTATGATGTCAATACTTTTCCTTATCAAAATGGAATGGAAATCTAGAAGAAAATATCCAAAAGAAGAGGGGTGGGCAACACCATTAACCAATCTCCTACAGTGACTCCAAGTGGGACAAGTACGGTTGGCAGTGGCACTGGCCATTGGATTGGGAGTCATAGAAGTGGAGGTCAAAGTGAACTTGAAGTTGAAGAAGACACAAATGAAAATAAAGAAAACAATGAAGCAACCGGACTACTAGAATTGGATGATGATGATGACATAGAGATGAATTGAAAAATTCAGGAAATTTTTGCTAAATTAGCAATGGCAACCAATAGGTATTTTTTGAACTTATTAACTACTATATGATATCCTATCATTCAATGTTCATTTTAGAAAATCAAGAAATTAGAATGTATTATGTTTCATCATTAAAATTTGAGAACAAAGAGTATTATTACTGTAGAGTGTAGTTTATATCATGTCATCAATGATCATTGATATTTGAATTTGAAATTCCTGAATGAAATTTTGTTTTCTATTATATTCATTTATTCAACATACATTGAATTGGAAAACATGAAAATTAGATAGAATCATATATTCAATTCCACAATTAATAATTATTAATGGTTTTCATTTGCAATATTTAGCTAATATGGTACAATTCTTGTAAGACAATGACCCTAAATTCCCTTTTATAGAAACAAGGGAGCAACAACAACTTTAGGTCGATTTGCCTAATGTGGAGTCTCAAAATCTAAATCAGTATGACATCTACAAGTCTACAACACCTCTACAACTTTAGTTTTATATTTATGCATTTGACAGGCCAGTTTAGTAAATTAGCAATTTAGCATAGGCAATAGCATTTGCAAGACTGCAACATTAATCCTATTCAAAAAACAAAGTTCAAACTTGTTACTTTAAACTCAATTCTAGAATCTAGACTGTAGAATGTAGGATAATATGAAAGATATTCATATATAGTACAGATATAGAGATGATTGAAACTAAAAGTACTTTCACATACAGACTATAAGTTTTTGTAGCATGCTCCATTCTTCTTCAGTTGGAAGGGCAAAATTAATGATGTTATGGTAAATGACCTGTATTCTCGTTAGCATTCCATACTTGGAAGAGTGAGTTTCAAGCAATGTTCCTTCCACTAGTGCATGCAAATTTGTGAATGTTTTGATGTACTTTGCAATGCCTTCATGAGTTCAGTCCAGAGGAAGGTTGCCTAAATCAAAGTTTATTTGGTCCTCCAACTTTTGTTTGTAAACTTCTCTTCCAATGAAAGCCATTGTTGAGAAATCAGGTCTAGGACTCGGTAAACCAAGAGATATCAATTTTGTTGTTTTATTGTTCATCTTGGCGAGCTTTGGCCCAAATAAAGCAAGAACTTTTTCTTCTTTTTTTAGTTTTTGAAATTTATGAAATACAGAGATCGCCTTTATTATTGAACCAATGCGGTCCTAAATTCCCTTGCTTGCCAAATGCCTATCTGCAGTGCTATTGATTTCTTCCATAATATACTTTGTAGTTTTCTGTCTCTGACCAAAACTTTTGTTCTCCTCAAGTTGCTCTTTCAGCTTCCCAAAAACATGTGTAAGAACTTCATACAGTTCAAACCAATCACACAACCTATCAGTAGAAGTCTTTATTTGCCCCCCGAAGTAATTTTTTTTTTGCTTTACTATATTATTTACATGGTCATTCAAGCCATTTTCATATTTTTTAATAGTATCATTTTCCTTCTTTAGGTTTTCCTTCATTTATGAGTACTGGTGTTCACTATGTTTTCTTATTTTCTCTGCTTTATTTTTCCACCCTTTTTCTTTCTCTTCCCCCTCTTTTGTTTTTACCCTCTCATTTTCCAATTCTTTATTTAACTTATTGTTTACATTTGCAGCATTCTCCAAGTTTCTGTATAACTTTATTGAAGAGTCTTTTTCATCTTGAAGTTTTTTTTTTCATTTTTTCCAAATTTTCTCTCAGAGTTTTCAATTTTGCGTCCATTTGTTCTTACTGTTCAATTGCTTCTTTAGAGCCAGAGGATGATTTTTTCATCCTTTTCTCTAATTCTTTGTACCTATTTACTACTGCTTTCTCACTTTCCTTTACATTTGCCAGGTCTGCCTTTAACTTATCTATTGTGCCCTGAAGCTTCCCTTTCTCTCTCTCCAACTTCATCACTGAACTGTAGACCACTTGGTTGGTCATTTTGGACACATTTATCTTGTCCACCTTTTTAATTTTGGATAAATCATTTGGAGGATGCTAACTTGAAATTCAAATGGATCTAACTAACTCTTTGGTGGATTGTTATCTCTAGCTAGGGGCATAACAACCATGAATTCCATCATATCTTTATCTGGGTCATATGTGAGAAATAACCTGTTGGTTGCAGGTTCTGCATCACAAGCTACAGCAATTACTTACATTTTCATTGTCTTATTATTTTGTCTATCCTTGTTTTTTGATTTTTCATAGTTAGTTACAAATTCATTGTAATAAAAATTAGGATTTTGTGAGACAATTGAATGTTTGAATGGTCAAATAGTAGTAGCACTTGCACTAATGTATGAGCTTCCACCAATACCATGAGGATAACCAACACCTAGACCCATTAGTGGGGTTTGTGGACTGTTTAGGGGGTTTTGTCCTGAAGGATGGGCAATTGTTGGACTCACAGTCACCATTGGCATTGTTGAACTAGTAGTACTACTAATACTTGTCATAACCTTCTGCTTCTTTACACTTTCTTGATCTCCGAGACCAAATTTTTTTGCATCTATATACAATGTACTTTTTGGATCACTAGTTATAGTTGTACCCATGATATCTATAGCTATGGGAGTGACAGTTGATTCAAATTGAATCTGAGTGCTTGGAAGTGGAACTGTAAATAAAGCAGGAACAAATTTAATTAACTAAGATGAATCCAATGTGGATGGAATTTACTGAGTTGATGATTGATCTCCATGCCCAAGGCCTAGTTTCTAACCATTTTTTGGTGCTATAGCTAGTGGTTGAGGTGTCAACCAAACCCCTTCTCCACTTGGACCCAGACCACTAGAAACTTGGTAGCCCATTTTTTCTACAATTTCTGCCCCTTTTCTATATAGAAGTTTGGTGGATGCATCAACTCCTGTCTAAATTTGTGTACTAGATGAGAGATTTAAATAATCTTGGTCATCATAATCATCATTAGTATCACTATGATGTGCTTCAGGTGGATGCTCCTTATTCCACAATTCGTCAAACATTGTATCCTCTTCAACCTCATCATGATCTACAGAGGTCTCTAGCTCACCGAGATTCTTCCTCATTTCTCAAAATTGAGAAATTTTACTTCAACTCCATCTAGCATCTATAAATTCATTCATTAGCTCTTTTGGAATAGGTTTTGTAAATGGTTTATTAGCTTTCTTGTAGAAATTGGACGATGTCATGCCCTGCACTTTTCCTTTCTATTTGTGCAATGCCATTATTTGTGATGGCAATTCCTATATTGACATATTATTTTTAGCAGCATATTTCTCCATCTATTTTTTGACCTCCTCCCAGGAGTCCATGTTTTTAAAATTTTCAATCAAAGGCATACTTTCATGTTGATATTTTCTTGCAGAAGTCCCAATGCCCTTAAGCCTTGCTCCAATTATGTTCAGTGGATCATACTGCTAGTGACTATCAACATCAAATCAAAAAATTGAAAAAAAGGCTTTTGCCACTTTGAATCCTCTTCTCTCAAATGCGAACCCTCCAAAGGAGAATGGAAAGGAGGTAAATATCATTTTCTTTTGTACTGACCATGAAAGAGTACATCTGTGCTCTCCATTTGTCATACATATTCCAATGCAAATACCCTCTCTGTTACATGTATTGGAAGTTTTTAGGGTTCTACCCATGAACCATAGAACCTAAACATAGTGTACTCTTCCATTAAGTACCAGTTAGCCAATTGTAGTTCACTTTCGAGTTGAATGCAATTTCTACAAGTAATAGGCAATCTAGGCATTAGAGTGCCTGCAATTATATGGTACATTGGTGACAAAAAGAAGTCTACAAAATTTTTGTAGTTCCTTCTGTTATCAATCATCCTTATCTAAGGTGTCCACTCATATATTAGATTTTGGCCTTGAGTCTGACTGCAAAGCTTGTTTACCTCAAATAATGCACGGTGCTTTACTAGGAGAAGATAACACAAGTAGGTTGTGAATCTAAATGTCTTCTGTGAACCTCTTTAAATCATTAGTAATTGATCTTGCATGCAACGAACAATGTGCTCAATAAAATGATATCTTATTGGTTCTTTTTAAAAATGAATATGATAAAGCATTTCAAGAATGTTGGCATCCACTTGTTTGTTACTATCCAGTCCCAAACAAAATGGTAGCAAGGAAATATTGTCCTGTGCCCATGGCACAAAAAATTCAAAATCATAAGGAGGCATGTGATTTGGACTCAGCCTACAACCGCTTGTTATTCTTCTGATATAAGAATCTCTCTGTTTTGCATCTAATTTTTCATAATCATTTGCCAACTTTCCTAGGTCAATATGTACGCTTGACTATTGTTGCTGAAGCCTTAGGTTCAATAGACTAACAAATTCACTCTCAGTTATGGAAACAATTTCCTCTTGAGTAATTTTATTCAAAATTGCTTTTCTATTTTCATCATAATTTTCGGCGCAGAGCATAACAATTTTTGGGCAAGGGAATGCTTAAGGTAATACCATGTGTGTTGACCTAGCTACCTACAGTGCAATTTTATTTGCAGTTGCATTTACACTAGGGTTAAATGAATAAAATTTTGAAGCCTTATTTGGATCGTTCCACTTGTTTTCAAGTGCAAATCTTATCTCCATTAGACCCTTATTTCCATGAATAATAGGATCATGTATATCATGGAATAAATTATTGAAACCTGGTGTTTTAAGCATATTGTGGAATTCTGTTATTTTGCCCGTCATGGTAAATATTTAAACACAACTACAAGCCTACAGGAGTGATTCAAAATTAAAACCTCACAGACTAATTTTTTATATATAATATAAACAGTAAAGTTGTAAATCAAGAGGCTTGAAAAATTTAAAATGAGGGACGTAAATGTTCAAGATTTTAGTAGTTACACTTATCCATTCAAGTTCATGTTGCCCTTATTTTCAATTTTTGCAGAGAGCTGAGAGATTGTAGTTTGTTTCTTTCCTCGGACCACAATTCATAACTTTGTTGCATTGTAACTTTGCAAATTGTAACCCCTTTCTAATTTCTAAATCTGCAAACAACGTATAACTGCAAAATTGTACAATATGTACTCTATAGTCGATAGTCATCACACTTGTCACACAGTACACTTTCAGTTTAAATGTGAGTGGAATTGTGGACCACTAGTTATACTAGACATGCATTAAGTGTTAACTAACCCGTCATAATGTATTAATGTCATTCATAATGTCACTGTTAACTGCAAGTGGAATGTGATTATGTCAATGTGTTAACTAAGCAGTGACACATGTCATGATTCTGGGATGTGTTTGAAATGAAGAGGAATCTTTTTCCTTTTAGCCTGAAACTCAACTTCGATCGTTGATCTATAAACATCCAATGACACCGGTGAATGGTGTGGTGGCCCCATGGGTCGTGGGTCCCACTCCCATCAACTAAGCTAGTCGAGTATCAGGATGACTCACATCACGAGTCAGACATGTCAGTGTCACGTCATCACCAAATTGAAATGACATTGTTATTTGTTGGTCGACTGAGGAGTTTAGTGGCACGTGTCATGATTCTGGGACGCATTTGAAATGACAAGGTTTCTTTTTCCTTTCAGTGTAAAACTCAACTTTAGTCATTGATCTATAAACATCCAATGGCAATGGTGATTCATGAACGGTGTGGTAGCCTCGTGAGACTACCAAGTTGCATAATTGCATATATAGAGTAATTTAAGATAATATTACTATTTAATTTTAACTAAATATTTGGGAAAACAACTAGCTAGTACAATCAAAACTAATATTAATAGATTTTTAAGACATTATCTATACATTAATATTTTGAATTAATATTAATATTATTAATCATCTCAAGATTTAATATATAGGTGCTAATCATATAATTAACATGGGTCAATGAGTCTGCCTCAAATCCTCAAATCAAAATTACAATTTAATAAATTTGTTAATTTATAAAAATTAAATTAAATTTTCTATATAGCTAAAATTAAATATATTTCATAAGACACAGATATATACCTAAAATTTGTATTAAAATATTAATATTATATATTCACAAATTATATCTCTAACTAATATTATTTATCTTTAGCTATAATATTTCTACTTTCTTTTCACAATAGGCAAGGACTCGTGCTCCAACAAAGCTCTTGTAGTTGTTATTATTATTATTATTTTTGGCAAAACTTCATTTAAAATCAAAAGAAGTGGAAAATGGATCTTCTGTGCAAGTAACAAAATACATAAAATAATAAAATTTTACCTAACAATTGTAATGAAGGCAGAAATGCAATTATTTACATAATTAATCTTGGTAGTTTAACTTTACTATTTGGACATTAGTTATTAGTGCCTACCATAGGAACTATAGGCAACAAACTTTTTTAACCAGTGTTTGAAATAAACAACTTTAACCAATCAAGTTTCACATATTTTTTTAATAATAAGTAATAACATATTTTGCTATTAGGTAAAGTTTGAGGTAGGAACTACGTTGCTTTGCAATCTTGTTTCTAGGGAAAATGTATTATGATTATCATTATAAATAATATTTTATATTCACATAGGCTTTTATAAACAATTCAATAGAAAATTCAAAAATCAAAAATATTGCAATGTTGCATAAGTAAGCATAAGAAGTTAAAACAATGAAATACAATTTTATATGAAACTAAAACTCCAAAAATTTCATTTATATTTCTTGAAATTTACAAATTTACAAAATCAGGGGAAAACCATAGACTCTAGTACTACTATACTATTCATTGTAGAAACCACCAGAATCGACCATGGTTGCAAATTCTTGTAGCCAGTGGTTGCCATCTTCCACTTCATCCGGGAAAAACCATTTTCGAAGAAAATTCAACCCAATTCTGGTGCATTTCCTATGGTGCTTCAATTGCCCAGTAGTCAAGCCCAGTAAAAATGGTTGCAAGACCACATTTTGGCCAGGTTCCAGAAGCTTGTGGACTTCACCCGCCCAAGGGATCCCGACTCCTAAAACTGCATGAGCAATAATTTCAATGTCATCGCCTAAATATACTACTTTAAAAATCTTCCTTGGGAGTAGCACAATTTTGACCTTTGCTTCTCCAAGGTCAAGCAGGGAGGCTAGAAATTGTGACATAATGTCACTATTGACACGATACCGATTCTCATTCTCCAAATACTCACGCCCTAGAATTGTTTTGATAGCAGCAATAACAAACTTCACACCAGAGCATGGAACAACCTCATTGCAATTTGACAAGAGGTTTTCCTTAGGAATGTAACCTAGAAAGGCCTTCTACTCCTCTTCCAAAGTGCATCTCAAGCGAATAGGGTTGTCCATCTTTACTAAAAATTTTAAACTCTAAGTTCTAATAGACTAACACCAAACAAACCAGACCTATCAACTACCAAAAATGAGATGAGAAATGATGAAAGAAGTAGCTCAATCGCCTATAAATAAGCTTCGTGGGTAGGGTGCCAAGGATTGTTTATTTTTTTCCTAAATAAGCTTAGCCATTGAGAAATATTTCTTAAATATTTGTCCATCCGACTGCTAATTCAATTACATTAAATTAGCAAATATTTTCAAATCTTGAAGATAATTGCAAGTACATGTCGAAAAGGCCAATTGTAATTAAACACTAACATCGTCCATTGTCCTGTAATGCGTGTGAAGCTGCTTAACCAATGGAAAAGGCCAATTGTAATTAAGACTAATAGTACTATTGCTAGTGGACTATGGCATGTCCTATAATGCGTGCAAAGCCGCTTAGCTAATGGAAAAGGCCAATTGTAAATTGTAATTAACAGTGACAAGACATCAATATAATTTCTCCTGCAACTTAAGTGATACACGCTGGATAGAAATGTGTCGCCATTCTGGACACTTGAATAAGGTTGAGGCTTCATTCCAGACGTTTGGTCCCGAAATAAACCTTCAACTATTGATATATTATCATCGGACGGTAATCTAAATCATGTAATTAATAATCTATATGTAATTAATGTTTATCATTTAAATAACCCGAGCTTTATTCATTTTAAATTTTAAATTCTTGTCTATAATCTACATGTAATTAATGTTGCTCATTTCAATCATCTGAGCTTTGTTCATTTTGTATTGGTAATCATAATAGGATATCTTTCGGCTTATTATATATAGTTATAGATAAACTAAATTGCAATGGTATTGGTAACTGTCGATAAAAAATTGTCAAAAATTGGTTGTACAATTTGGAAAGTGGTGTGTGGTTAGTGGTAGCGTACTAGTGAGAGAATGTCGCTATCACTGATGTGGCATTTAATTCTTTTCGAGTACACTATACTCCGTAGACAACTTACCTTGATACATGTCAACATTTTGGTGACTACCTCGACAATTCTTCTTCCTTCAAGAAATGTTGGCTGAAATTAAACCTCAGCCATTGATCTTGGATCATCATACAGTCTGAGTTCTCAAATAATATATTTAACATAATTACAATGGTAGTGGCAAATATTATGTTTCTATAATGTACGGTAAAACAACCACATCTTTAAATAATCACTTGTCACTTGCCACTTGCCAGTTTCCAATCATTTATGTAAGTTGGTATGTTAGGTTAGGCTACTTATTTCCCATCTTTTGAAAATAGCCATACCAACTATAACTTTTTGAAAACCATTTTCCATAACAAATAAATTAATTCAATTATTTGGAAAATAATTAGGCCATTTTTTTATAAAAAAGGTATCGGTTATTAAAATATTCGCCAACCAATATCCATATTTGAAAACATAATTCACCATCAATATTAATAAATTTTTTTAAAAGAAAAATTATAATCACCATTATTTTATAAAAATTCTCTAAACTATTAAAAAATTTGCCACCAAATATCCATCCATTGATGCATAATTTGCCAATACTATTAAATTTTTTTCACCCAAATGACATGTGATTTACCACAATTTTATAAATTTTGGGAGCGGTGCAGGGGGCGGTTCCTTAAAGTTATCCCTGGGGTCAAGTGATCACACCTCATCAAACTAGGTGATCAAGAGGTATATGGGACTAATATTTAAAAGTTATATCATACATCAGTTTCAAAAGGTTCTAGAATTGAAAGGACTATATTAGCATTAATAAAGATGCAAGATGTTGATAGGAATTCAAGATAAATCTTTAAATTTTTCATGTTATCGTCAAGCATGAAATATTTCCTATATGTGCCAAGTGGAATGTTAAAAGATGTTGATCTATCAAACTAACTAGTTGATGTCGAGCTCGTAGTGGTTGCTGAGTGATGGAAATTTCAATGGATGCTGAGTATGCCTAAATTTAGTTGATGTCGAGCTTACAGTTGTGTAAGCACTCAACATTAATTGTAAGGTTTTCAAAGGGTATTTGATCAATTTTAGCTCATTCTTCATCATTTCAAATTTGACAAAGAGTGAGCAAAGCAGAAGGCAATATGGAAATCTATTCCAACCAGTTGCAAAAGATTCTAGCAGTGATCTCACATCCATTCTAGCTACATGTGTTATCTGTAATATAATATGAGATCAAAGGGAAATAATTGTATTTGTATGTAGTTTTGTGGTGGGAGCTAGACCCCTGATATCTAGCATTTTTTAGTAACTAAAAGGTCATCATTAAAAAATAGGAAAATATATCATTTCTTATTCCAAATAATTATTAAAAATTATAATCCTAAACTTCATCAATTTCTATGCATTTGTTTAGTTTAATTCATTTTCAAATTCTACATAATAATACCATTTTTTTGTCATTGCAGTTGAACAACTATACTTTAGTTAGCCTTTTCCTTTGTAAAAGGGTGACACGGGTTTGTGCTTTTACCCCCCTTCAGTCAATAGTATAAAACCTTTAATCCAAATGCCAAAAGATACATCTACTAAGGTTGATATAATTATCAAGATTGATACTATTGAGAAGAAGACAATAGAAGAACAAGCCACCATAGTAGGATAGTAAGAAATAGGTTAGATAAGCCTATCCCCACCTACAACACAAGGACAAGCTGCAAGTCAAGTCATAGTGGTAGAATAGGGCAAGCCTAAAGAGTGTGAGCTGACACCTAAGGTGAAGGAACAAGTTTCCATTCAAACTCTGGTAGCCTTACCAGCATTTGGCACTCCTTCCACACAAACTCTTCAAAAGCTAAGCACAAATGCTATTCCATTGCAAATCTCAATGCCAAGCCCAAGTTCATCAAAAGATGAAAAGGTAATTCAATATGGAGATGTAAGCCTTGGTGAAGAAATTGTTATACCCAAACATGATTATGATACCATGGCATTAGAAGAAATAGGCATATTATAGCAAGCCCTAGAAAGGAAAAAGCATCAAGAAATGCTTAGGAGGGAGCATAGGAAAAAGCAAGCACTACAGGACATCAAAGACATCTATTTAGATGCATTTAGTCTACCAACTCGTGATGAGACAAAGAAACTAATGGAACAACTCATAGATATGGTGGAGAAGGTCAGTAGTGAAGACCTTGATACTAATGTCAAATTATTAGAATCATCAGAAAATAAGTTCCAAGATAAAGTGAATAAAAAAATATCTGGTGATATAGCACTCACACAAGTTGCATTGGTAACTAAGGTTGAGGATGTGAAGAAGGTACTTGATAACATATTCTCATTGTACACTAAATTGTGCAACCCATCACCCTACACCCAAGAAACTAGAAGTCACATTCTGAGTCTTAAGAGCCAAATTTTTTCATTACGTGCAAGATTACCAACGAATCCATCTCAAAGTGAGAAGCATTTCAGGACATTGCTTCAAACATAGAGTCAGTTAGTTGTATTGACAATAGATGAGGCTAACATAAGAGCCAAATTAACTAGCATCCAAGAAACTCTACCCCCCATATGGAAATTTTGCACAAGGAGCCAAGCTATGCTGAAACTCTACCGAAGAAAGACCCAAATCTTTCTACATTAGATGGTTTAGTCCACCTTTCTACTAATATTTCCATCCAAATTAAGTTATTTGATGTTGCATGTGATAACTTGGATGTAGCACTCAAGATAATATTGGATGTCCATAAATGTTTTCTAGACAAACATACAATAAGTGTATAGCCTATTGACATAAGTGTCAAAAAGGGGGAGATATATCGTTAGGGGAAGATATATATTATTGTCAAGGAGACTGCAATAAAGGGGGAGATACATTTTTGGGGGAGATATTGATAATAAAAGAGAAAAAAGGGGGAGAATGAAACAAGAAAAATGAGATGAAAGAGTATCAGCAAAATAGCGAATTAAAGTCAAAGTGTATTAGTAGAGACCCATTTACCCAAAAGGAGTACAGAATTTTGGTTACAAAATAGACATATCAACTCAAGGGGAGTTATCAAATTTTGAGGTATACAAGTTATTACAAAATTTTGATGTTTTGAAGTTTTGTATATAAGTTGATTTGAGTTATGTCATGCTCATAAGATTAAGGATGATAATGTATACTCAAGTGTTTTTGACACTCATGTCAAAGGGGGAGATTATTGATCTCAAATTGATTTTGACAAATGAGTGTCAACACACTTAAGTTATTTACTTAGTTCATGTCAAACTAATAGTACATGCTAAGCGCAATACATAAATAATAGAACATGTCGAGTCATAGTGAGTACCAAGCCACTAATGCATCGAGTCACTCAAGTACCAAGTAGACAGTCCATGTCGAGTGATTCAAAAGCTGAGTAAATAGTGGATACCAAGCAATATAGGTGCTAAGTCACAATAGGAAGATTAGTACATTCTGAGCATCAGAGACTTTTGATGATGAGTAAAATGGTTTTGAAATATTTGTTTGTAAAGGCATAAACAACTATATAGACTATTTTTGACCCGAATTAAGATTGAATTTTGATATTTTGGAGATAAAAAGGAATCTTTATGTGGATTCCCTATGCAATTACATGCAACCAATTAGAAAATGGAAAGGATTAAGTGGAAAAATGGATGAATCTTAGTCGTAGATTCATACCTAACCCTAAGTCAAAAAGTCTTCTTAAGTAGGACAAAACCCTAAACTCTCTAAGATTGTTGAAGGAATGAAGAGGATAGTTTGCATGTGAAAATAGAGCATTTATGGTGACCTACAAGTTATGAACTAAGATTGAATTTTAGAATTAGTTAGAGTAGAATAGAGGATAGAGAAAGGGATATAGCATAGAGACATCTAACTAAGAAGGATCAAGAAGACATTGTTTAGATGTGATCTATTACAAGGAAAGCAAGTGCCAATTGCAGGATCAATTTCGAGACATTCTAACAGGTGATTTTAGTCAAAATCTCTTAATAGAGCAGTCCTAATGGGCTGTATGCAATCCTTTAAAAGAGAACTTAGTTGTAAGTTAACGTCCTTTAACCAAGTGCACTTTTAATAGGGTTTTAAAATCCTCTAATAAGTTGAGACCTAATAGTCTTTGTAAGCCTTTAATAGGGAAAGCCTCTCACAGGGTAGATCATGATTCATGGTCAAAACATTGTAACCTTCATTGGATACACTTTTTGGCTATAGTAATGAAGATCTGTGGGTGTCATCACCACCCCAATTTTACCTTCTCACTTGGAGAGTTTCTAGGGAATTATATCTGGTGTTGTGTGTGTGAATGCTTACATGTTTACATGATTTAGATGTATATGCTTTACATGTTATTTCAATTTACTCATTGAATGCATGAGATGGATGTGTGGTGAAATTTCATGGGTCCAAGTTTAAACTACTGATTCATCTCCCCCCCCCCCCTTCAGAAGCTTACCTTTCCTATTGTAATTCCAACATAATTAGAGTCCCACTAAGAACTTACAAAAAGATAAAATTAATCAAAACTATTCATGTTCTCTGATTAGTTTAAATCATCTACACTTAACACTAACTTAAGTGTAAACTTTAAACAACTAATCTTACTAACCATGTTCAAAGACTTACTAACCATGTTAAACAATTAACATTAACCTTGTCATGATCAAGAGTCTATAGAAATGTTTGTAAGACAAACCAAAAATTGTACAAAAACCATAGGAAAAGAAACTAAGCCTATTTAATGTTCTCCCAATCTTTATTAAGGCACTTATTCTCTTTAGTCTAGTTCTTGATCTAAGTGGTACTCTTTATCTCCTCTCAATTATTTTCCTTGGACTACCTTACCTTTTCAATTTTTGCTTCCCATTGATGATCCCAAAAATGAGCTTTCTCATCATTTATTTCTACACTTCACAAATGGAGGAAATACCCACCCCCAATTCATGACTAGTAACTGCAGTTTTGAGCTATTTATTAAAATTTTCAAATTTCTCATTTATTTTATCAAATTTATTATTATAGTCCTTTGTGAAGTCTTCAAGACTCCTCTAGATATTGGAAATATATTTCATCATTTCTCCAACCTCTGTTTTTCCACTAATCTTAATTCCTTCATCTTCAGTAATGCCTAAGTCCACTACCACTTTCTTATCTTGAGGAAAGTGAGTTTCATCATCAGTTTCTTCAGCTTGCACAACAAAATAAGCTTCATCAAAGTAGAAAATTCCATCTTTATCTTGCATTTCATTCACTTTTGTATCTTCCACCTTGTCCTCCATTTGGGAATTGTTGGAGTCCTCCTTGCTTTCTTCCTTATAAGTCTTCCCTTTTTTATTTTTCAACCTTGCAGATCTTCTCTCTCCCAAGCTAGAGTTATCCTT